>CAUYON010071921.1:0-13997 GCA_963573935.1 Arctocebus calabarensis
GAGACAGAGCCTCAAGCTGTCACCCTGGATAGAGTGCCATGGCATCACAGCTCACAGCAACCTCCAATTCCTGGGCTCAAGTGAGTCTCCTGCCTCCACCTCCCAAGTAGCTGGGACTACTGGCGCCTGCCACAACACCCGGCCATTTTTTGGTTGCAGCCATCATTGTTGTTTGGCGGGCTCGGACTGGATTTGAACCCGCCAGCTCAGGTGTATGTGGCTGGCGCCGAGCCTTGACCTCCTTCTTAAATGTACAATTGCATCATTACCTTATTTTTATTTTTGGCTACTTTTAAGCAATTGTTTTGATGCCACATTGCAGAAACCACTTATGGAATTAGGTCAAGTATTAATAAATTAATGAAATAATTAAGTGTATCATTTCTCTAACATATTAGCTGGTATAGTGCAGGGGCTCAATAAATATCTCCCAGAATTTCTGCATTCGTCACTGTTTTCATGAAAAGATAAGCTCTTCTACTTACGTTCTTTTCAATACTACCTATCAAAGGGGGTTTCTAAGAATTAGATATTCATGTTACTTCTCCTTTTCTATTTGGGACATCTTGACTTGGCTATCTCACTGTAGCCTGAATTTAAATATACTTAAGATAAGACATTTGAAACTTTTTCACAAAGAAGCATGATCAAACCAATGTGCCTACCATAAGTTACTCTGTAACCTTCCCCTCTTGTCCCTTATAGCTGACAACCCTAGAAAATGATGATATAACAAAAGGAGGTTGGGTTTTGGAGTTAGACAATAAGGGACTGAATTCCAGTTATGATTTTTACAGTGAGTGGACAAGTGACTTGGATGAGTGAGTAACTTCTTCCAGCCTTTGCTTTCTTACCCAAAAGAAGATAACAAGTTCCTTACCTCATGAAGACTAAATGAGAATCCCATGTAACGCACAGAACATAATGTCTGGCACAGAACAAATTACTCAGTAATTCTTACTTGAGTGGATGAATGGATGAATGGATAGATGGATGGATGGATGGATGGATGGATGGATGGATGGATGGATAGATGGGTGGATATGTGGATGGTGAATGGACAAATGATGGATGGATGAATGGATGGGTGGATGATAGATGAATGGATGATGGAGGGTGAATGTTTGGATATGAATGTTTGGATGATGAATGGATATAGCGTAAGACTATCCCCCAAGACAGGGCAATGCCATACATTAGGGTAAGTCTGTTTTCTGTATTTTCTTGCCAGAGTTTGGAGGGGACAAGATCGCCTTTCCAAAACCTTCTTTTCCCCTGGACACAAAGCTGTGACTTTTGTGAATGACTCATAAGAATGCACACATTTACACATATACACACACACAGTGAGTAGTTACTATTCTGTTTCTCATGAGGTATCCAATTCTGTACTAAGGGTCACCACATTTTCCCTCTTGGATTATAATCATTTGCAAGTATATACAGCATTTCTTACACCTTAGAGGAATGAGTAAGAAAAACCCAGAGGATGGCTGGGAATGGCATCATTTTCAAACACACATTGTAGCCAGAGGTTGGTTAACATTCTACTAATTCATTTTTAAACTAAAAATCCCAAGTAGGAAGAAAAGAAGCAGAAGATCTTGATGCCTACCATAATTTGTTAAAACATTGCTTATTTTTTTATCCTGAAAAATAACCAAAAAAACATAGGGCAACATGAAATCTGGAATTTCAGAATATGGATTTTTTTTCTCTGTCCCTGTGCTCCTCCACAAAGTGAGGGAGCAACGAGGTAATGAGGGCTTTTCTGCTGCGAGGTGGCAATTTGAAGAATTTTATGTATTTTGTGTGACTGGTTTGTCCTTGTCCTTCAGTCACGGGAGAGGGGGGAAGTTTGTGGAAGGAGGAAGATTAAAAATGTATTAAAAGGCCACAGAGAAAAGGGACCCGTTGTTCCTAGGGGAAGAGTCTTCTGGTTACCAGTTTGTCCGGAAGCTCTTGCTTCCTGTCCAAACCCTGGTACTAGGACAAACAGCCACTCCCAGGGTGCAGGGATCTGAGACAGAGAAGACCTCGTGGCCTGAGAGATTCACTGCTGAGGGGAGTTGGCTGGCCCTGGGGCCTGACAGTCACCCAGAGCCTGTTAAATGTTGCCAAGATGGTCAGCAAGACCAGTAATATGAGACTTCTGGGGTCCATGCCTTGCATCCTTGTGGCCAAGCTATCCCTTGGAGAGCTGGGAGGCCTGAGGACATGAAGACACAAGGACACAGCACGAGGGAAAAGTGCACTCAGGAGAAAGAAGCAAGACAACATACAGCAGTTGCTGGAACACGGGGAACTCAGGCCAGGGCAGACAATATCTACCTCCCCAACACAAGGAGAATCCATAGAAAGAGGAGCCGGCGAAGGAGAAGGGAAGAGAAGAGTGAGAGACAGAGCAAAAGAAGGGTAAAGTCTGCCATCCCATCAGCAGTGCAGAAGTGTTCCCTTCCCTCCAACATCCATGCCAGCATCTGCAGGGACATTTACACTAGAATGTTTACTGCAGCTCAGTTCACAACTGCCAAGAGATGGAATCAACCCAAGTGCCCATCAACCCATGAACGGATGAACAAACTATGGTAGATGTACACCATGGAGTACTATTCATCCATAAGACAAGATGGAGACTTTACACTTTATGTGTCTACCTTGATGGAGTTGACAGACATTCTTCTTAGTAAAGTATCACAAGAATGGAAAAACAAGTATCCAATGTACTCAATACTATAATATGACACCAATATGTAAATAGCTACACCCTTGCACGAAAGAAAAACACAAATATACTCTAGCGAGGGAGATGGGAAGGGGAGGAGGCAAAGGGGCGAGAGGAGGAGGGAGCTGGGATGGGGAGGAGGGAGGGCGACTGGCAGGATCTCACCTAAGGTGCACAATGTGAGGGTGTGCAGCATGCTCCCTGGGTGAAGGGTTCAAGTACAACTTGAACTGTACCTTAGAAATGAAAAACAATGTAATGTAAACATTTGTACTTTCATATTAACCTGAAATAAAATAAAAAAAAAAAAGAAGGGGAAAGGAGAAAAGGAGGAGGAATAGGAAAGAACAGGGAAGAGAAGCCATCATTTTTTTCTAGGCTACAGGGAAGAATTTTTCTCCTGCTTAGCATGATTCAGTCCTCAAAGTGAAAAAGGCATTAAGAAGATTCTTAAAGTTGGACTAATGATAGGTCCTTTCTTTGCATTCCATTTTCAGGAGGTTCCTTCTTCAGCCTCATTTTTAATGCTAAGGAAGCTCAGTCTCAGCAAAGTAGAGGGTCTTGGGTTCCTTTGCCTCTGGATTTTTGCTTCCTAGGTGAAGGATCCAGGGTATCAATAGAGAGCTACCTCAGAGTCTACACCCATCACCAATCTATCTCTTAGTGCCTTTGGTGAGCAAAGCAGCTGCTGAAGCGCCCAGCCCAGCACCCATAAGGAGTGAGGGTCTTTGGAGTGGGACGCTGGAATCACTAAATGGCAGAGGGATTATGGGGAGGCATGAAGCCAGAGAGGCCTAAGAAGAAAAGAAAGATGGTGTAGTGTGGAACGCAGAAGAGGGGTCTCAGACAAAGGCCAGGAAGAGGACCCACATGAAGCTTCTAGGCATGGGTCCCCAGGCAGGGGCTGGGTGGCGTTCGGTCTAGGCAGTATTCATGTTGTACATGGTGCACCTGGAGGTACTTGGGTCTCTGAGAGCTCACTATGGGAAGGGACAGTGAGGGAATCAACACGACACAGCCAAGAGAATGAAGAGAGGGGTGGAAATCTAAATTCAGGCCAGATGACAGGCTGTGATAAGACATTTGGAAAGAAGTATGCAGAACCCCCAGACAGCTAAAAATAGACCTTCCATTTGATCCTGCATAATCCCATTACTAGGTATCTACCTAGAAGAAAAAAATCACTTTGCCACAAGGATATTTGTATTTACATGTTTATAGCAGCTCAATGCACAACTGCAAAGATGTGGAAACAACCCAAGTGCCCATTAACCCGTGAAGGGATAAATAAACCGTGGCATATGTACACCACGAAATACTATTCAGTCATAAAAGATGGAGACTTTGCATCTTGTGTATTTACCTGGATGGAGTTGAAGAACATTCTTCTTAGTAAGGTATGACAAGAATAGAAAAGTAATTATCCCATGTACTCCATACTAACTTTAAACTGGTAGATTAACAACTACAGGCCCTTAGCCGGGCGTTGTGGCAGGAGCCTGTAGTCCCAGCTACTTGGGAGACTGTGGCAAGAGAATCGCCTAAGCCCAGGAGTTGGAGGTTGCTGTGAGCTGTGTGACGCACTCTACCAAGGACGATAAAAGTGAGACTTTGTCTCTACAAAGAAAAAAAAAAAAAAAAACTACAGGCCCGAAAGAGATAAAAGCACAATTAAATGTAAGGAAGGAGGTAAGGAACTCAGTAAGCGCCCACCTAATGGGCACAATGTAGAGATATATAGCACAATTCCTGGGTGAAGGACTCAAATACGACTTGTACTTTTTCTAACAAACGCAAACAATGGAACCTAACTGCATGTACCCTTATATTAATATCTGAAATTAACGAAAAGAAATGTGGAATTTATTTTAGTGAGAAAAGGTATTACTAAAGTGTTCAGAGCACAGCATTGCCAATATTGGGCTTAGAGGGCAATGTTGGGTATATCTGTGCCTCATGTTCAACCTTTATGTAAAGCTAAAACTGCTCAAATAAATAAAATCTATAATAATATCCATCTTTCTATGCATCTACCCATTCATGCTGCATACATCATTAGAGTTTTATTTTTAAAAAAACACATATTTCATTGACTTCTCTGCACCTTGCTTTGCTATTTGATGATGTATTTTGAAAATCTCTGTAAGTCATCTGATAAGCATATGAGTTGTTGCACCAAGAGCTGCTAACTATTGCATTTTGTTTGGAGTTCATAAACATTTTTTTGTTGATACTTGTATGTTTCTGTTACAAACATATAGGCCATACGTAACTATTATTACCTAAATAAAAATTAGACTTAGTTTTAATACAAATCTCATTCTTTTTACATGGGAGAAAAGGTCTGTTTGGAGATGGCTACTGTCATCCAGGTATAAGAGAGTGATGGGATGAACCAGAACAGAAGAGAAGAGGGAGGCAGGTCCACATTCACGGCAGAAATATGGGCTGCAGAACAGAGTCTCCACCCAGGGGAAGGGAGGTGCTGCTTCAGTGCAGTCTTAGAAAAGAAGGCTGCTAGCTCTCAGCCACTGTGCAGGGGGTGTCTGCTGGACCCTGTACCCCCCACTCTTCATTCCAACTTGCCTCCACCTGGGGAGGTTGCCACATAAGGGCTGTCTCTGCAACTCTCATGCTCTCTGGCTTCTTGGTGGGTTTAGCCAAGAGGCAGCTGTGGTTGGAGGAGGGGAGTAGAATGAAATATGGGGGATGTTTATTTCCCCGACTCTCTCCCCTCCCTGCAGGGTCTCTGATTAGCCTTTGTGCCCTGGTGCTAGACCCCTCTCCCAGCCCAGCCGCTTGCCTGGAGTGTGACGGCTCACGCTGCTGCCAGCCCAAGGGTGCTGCACCCAAGGGGCCAACTCTGATCCCTGTCTGGAACATCCTTTGTACACATTCTTTACTGAAAGCTCCTCGGATCACCCCCGAGTGAGCCCTTTCTAGTCAGCGCTCAACAGATGTGATCCCACCACAGACCACTTCCTTATCACATATAGACTTAAAATAAATTATATATACATATCCCCCATACAACATAAAGGAACATAATCTTGCATAAAGAAATGAAAACTCAGATGAACCTGGAAAACATTATGGTATGTAAAGAAGCCAGGCCAGAAAGGTGACATATTGTGTGATTCCATTTATTTGCAACGTCCACAAGAGGCCAATATAGAGAGATGGAAATCAGGTGGACAGTTGCCAGGGGAAAGGGGAATGGCCGGTGACCATTCACGGCCACAGGGTTTCCTTTGGGGTGATAGAAATGTCTGGGAACTAGATAAAAGTGAGGCCTGCCTGACATCTAGAATGTGCTAAAGTCCAATGCATTGTATACTTTAAACTAGATAATTATGGGATGTGAACTTCACCTCAATCAAAAAAGAAACAACTGAAATTCCTGATAGCTGCTGCCCTAACCTTGACATTTATATCTTTAAGTGTCCCCTTCAGGGCTGGGTTGCACTGCTGGAGTTACTTGGATTTTCTGCTCCCTCGGTGTAACCATCTCCGAGACCTGGTGGTAACATGCACAACCCCCTGGCATCCTCAGTAGAAACAGAATAAAAATAGGACACTTCTTTGTAAAGGGAAAAGGGAGGCATGAACCACACAGGTCTCTAAGAACGTCCTCCAGGCTGGGGCTCTGCTTGGAGGGAGGAAATTCACACAACATAGCATACTGGCCCCATCCAGTCCCTGCAGCCTAGGGAGGGAGGAAAAGCCTTTTGTCTCTCCCCTCTCTGCCTCCTGCTTTGCCAGGAGGGCTCGAATGTTTACACAGCTTGGCTGGCAAGCAGCTAGCTGGCAGCAGGGCCCTGCTGGATGGAATGCAGGGCTCTGCTGGGGCTCTGAGACCCACCCCAAAGAGGCCTTCTCCTGTCTTCCCACCCATCTTCCCCTTCCTGGCTGGAGTCGGCCGGGTCTGGGCCAGCATAGAGCAGGAAGGACCTGGGGATATTGGCCAAGGCCTCCGTTACCTTGGCCCGCGTGTGTAATTCATTCTCAGTGGGGGCCTCAGGGGCTGGCATGGCAGTTGCCTGACCCATGAGTTTTCAGGAGATGTGTGCTTTTTTAGGCCTCGGTTTTGAGATCATCCCACTCTCTTCTTCAGAGGAACCAAACCTATGTTTTGTTTCTCAGGTTCCGAACAGTCTCTTCTTTTCAATGTCTGTCCTGTGTATGTGGGGGTAAGAAGCCACTTGGCAGAGAGTTCTGCATCTAGAATTCACAGAGTGACTTGGTAAGAAGAGAGTAACAGAACACCCTGGGAAAGAGTCCAGCAGCTGAAAGGAAGCAGAGAGAACCCTGAACTCACAGAGGGAACTGGGGACCTCCTTGCTCACCTGCTGCCTACATCTCTTTGGACGTGGCACGAAGTTACAAGTGAGGTCTCTGGAACCTGTTGGTAAGGCAGCTCCACTCCTTACCCACTCTGTGGTCTGACGGCAGCTATTGAGTCCCAATGTGCCTCAGTATTTTCATCTGTAAAATGGGTATGACAATTGTGCTTATCTCCCGTGTTGCTTATTGAGTTAAAACGCACAGAAAAATGCTTAGGAGCACTTTGGCCCACAGAATAGAGCTCAATAAATATTAACCATTCTTACTAGGAATTTTCTTCCCTCCTCTTGAGGTTTCCATGTCCACATGTGGAAAATGAGGCTATCAGAAGAGAACATTTCCATTGGGCCTTCTAATTGCAAAGCTGTGTAATTCTGGAGTTTTAATAAGGTTTTTCTAACTTGTCGCTGGAGATGGGGCATCTCCCAACAGTCTGTTGACTGTCATCACTACCCTTCAGAGCCGCCTGTGGGCTAGAGCTGCACTTCGCTTACCTGATGTATTGGGTCCCAAGTTGGAAGGTTCTGCTACATTTGCACTGACCATTAAGATAGCTGCTACTGATGGAAGCAACACGCCCACAGGCACACAGCAGGGGATAGCTTCAAGGGCCTGTGACCGGTGTGGTCACAGGGGACAGTATATAGTAAATTGCCTGAAGATAGAATGTTCTGCTGCTGCCGCCTTGAAATTTGATAATTTTTGAACAAGAGGCCCTGAATTTTCCTCATTCCCTGGGTCCTGCTCACTGGGTAGCCAGTCATTCCCGCGTGCTGGGGCATGTCCCAAGATCACCACCGTCCCATGTGCGCAAGTGTGTACACACCTGCATGTGGTCAGGCAGGGAGAGATTGTTTTAAATTTTAAGTTGCCGTAGGTAAGAAGATGCCTCTATCAGCACTGGCCGCAGAAAAGAAGCACAGCTAATTACAAGTAGTCTCCAAACCTGGCCCCCCCACCCCACCGGGAAGACAAAGCCACCCCACAGCCACAGCGGCTGGGAGACCAGAAAGCAACCAAAAAGCTGAATCATGAAAATCTCCAGCACACGAGTCGGGGTAGTGATTTTTCTCTGCCTTACTTCTGTGTCTCTTGCCTATGATGTATGAATTGCCTTATTTACCTTTTCTCTCCAAACCGTCTCCTTTATTATTTTTATTAATGTCATGCCAACTCTGAAAAGGTGTTTCATTCTCAAGAAGTAAAAGAAAAAAAGAAAGAAAAGAGACAATAACCCCCCCCAACACTTTGTTCTCATAGCGGAGGGATCATATATTTTAATAGTAATATTTGTGTCTGTATGTGGTTGCATGTGCATCTGTGTGCATGCATGTGTGCGTGTGTGGGGGGAGGTAGGAGGGAGATGGAGAAAAGCTGTTTTAGTTACATGAAAGTCTAGAATCTGAATGGAAATAGTAGCAAGTACGGGTCTTTATTACAGAAAGGTCCAGATCACCCAGGAAAGTTTTATTATCTCTATTGACAATGAAAACATCACTGCATTTAGCACATTTTAATTTCAGAAATAAGGGAGTTCTAGAATGCATTGAGAGCTGAGAGAGGTGCAGTGCGGTCTTACAAGAGAAGCACGTTCCTGGGTCCCCGACAGTGCGCTGCTGCCCTCACTGCTATGTCTGTGCTTGTCCTGGCTGTTATTGCACGCTCAGCACTGAGCCTTCATCGGGCCATGCACTCTGCAAAGTCCCTTGTGAGACGGTGTCCCGTGTACAAAGGATGAAACTGAGGCTTAGAGGAATTCAGCAAAGTTGGTTACAGCTCGCACACCCCACACCAGAGCCAACATTGGAATCCTGATCTATTACCCTGAGAGCTCACAGGCAGAAGCCTTAATATTTGCCTTGGCCTGTGTCTGTAAACATGAGCTACATTAACAAACTGCAGCAAAAAGACAGGCACAGATTGATACTTGATCACAGACTACTGCTCTGTCATAAACTCAACGTCTCACAGGACAAAGAGATTTGAGAAGTGGTCATTCTAACTTGCCTCTTGAGGCATGAATTTCTCCTCCTCCTCCAAAGTCCCCTGTTACTGGCATCCATCCAGATTCTTATTGATTATTCCCTGTGATGGAGAACTCACTATCTGTCCAGGAAGCCTCTTCCATAACCCCACTGCTCTTTGAGAATGTCTGTCTGTCCTTACCTCATAGATGTTTTCTCCTCTACACTTTACTTGGCTCAAGCCAGTGGGACAAGAACAAGAAAACCTGATTCAGGGCAAGTTCTACCCAGCCTCCCAGACCCTATCCATCTTAAGGCAGGGAGCATCTTTTAATTTCTCAGTGTTTTTTCCCCCAGCCAGTATCCAGACAATTTTCAAACCTGTAAAAGGTACTGATTTCTGAAGAAAATGAAACCTTCTGACATTTGCATATGACCTCTGAGGGGGTATTGGGGTCCATTCATAGCAGGGAATCAAACTCTAATTTCTCTCCAGAGGGGACATGATCAAGAGTTCTTGAGGTGACAGACAGTTGGGCTTCAGAATCCAGAGGCATCTCCAGGTGTTCTGGGAGGGGAGCAAGAGTCTCCACCTGGACTCCCAGCTCACCATGCACAGCGCCTCCCGCCGAGAAGAAACCTCAGGAGCGTTGGGGAGAGCTCTTCAAGGATCCCGGGAAGGCGAGGGTGTGCCTTTTATGAAAACAACTATTTAATAGCTCCCAGACCATCCATATTGGAATGTGAAGAAAATAATGGTAAAAACATCATAAAGAAACAGATGTGCCCAAGTCAGTTTTTGTGGCAGGAAAAAAAGAATGTGGGTTTGTGTGCATTGATTTCATTCTTCCAAACGATGAGGATGGATGGTTGTGCACCCCCCAGGGCTCGGTCTTGCAGAGCCGAGGGCTCTCCACACTTGCTGTCCAAACTTTAGATGCACCTGGCATCCATCCAGGTGCCCGCAAGTGTCAAGCAGCTGGAAAGGGGGATTGACCCTAATGCATAGATGCTGTCCTCTCCCCAGGTCACACATGGGGCTGTAGAGCTCTGCCCAGAGGGACTGCTTTTCACCTTTTCCCACCAAGCATAAGGGTGCCTGCAAGGACTAGCAGTGTATGAGGGTGCCTGTAAAGACTAGGAGCAACAGTGCACGCATGTACGCACACAGGCACTGGGGTGTGCAAGTTCACATTCTTTCATTCTGGACCTCACCAGGGTAAAGGATAGGCCAGGCCCCTACAGCTTGGCCAGCAGCCTCTTTCTTGTGCAGGTGTCCACACTGGGACCCCAACCGTTCAGCAAAGCAGCAGCTTAGAGACAGCATGTTGTAGCAAATGGAGGTTTCAGAGTCAGGGAAACATGATTTCAAATCTTGCTTTACAACTGATGAGCTATGCGGCTGGTGCCAAGCTCCCCAATTGTAGCATAGAGATAACACAAGACAGTCACCTCCCGGAGCTAACTTCCTACGCCATTCATTCCTAGAATGTAGCAGAGGCTCAATGAAACCAAGTTTTTTGGGAGTTACTTTGCCATTGGAGGCCAATATGGGGAGAGAATCTAGCAAGATGGTTGTGAGCACAACAGCCTGGGACATGAATCCCAGTTTTACCTTTGAGCAATGTGAGATCTCAACCACCCTGTGCCTCAGTTTCCTAATCTGTAAAATGAGAGATAATAAGAACACCTACCTCATAAGCTTACTGCAGGGAAAAAATGAAATGAGTGCTTGAAAATGCTTAGCTTACAACCTGGTATGTGGGACGCCTTCAGCGTACACTAGCTAATCATATTGCTTTCCCATCCCAGCACAAGCTGCTGTCTCCTCCACGGGGTGGGCCGTGGCTGACGCAAACTGTCCTGGTTGTGAAAAACTCGTCTTTTTTGGCATCTCATATCTCTGCCAGGCAGGTAAAAGCACAACAATAAATCCTCATCAAACAGAAGAATAGAATCAATAAAAAGAACACCTTCCCCCGCGCCGCCCCTCACCACGAAAGTGGAACATTTGATATTTGTTTTCCACGTCTATTTGAACCTTCCTTCTCCTACATTTTAGTAAGTCTAATGTCTGAAATGTTTAGCAATTGTTTTCAGATAAATCACAGTCAACAAGCTTTCTGGCCCAATTCACAGGACTTTTTCATGAAGAGGAGGAAGCAAGCACTTGCTGGAGGAAAAAAGCACATGTATTCTCATTGTCTATTCTCTGTGGTGCCACTGGGAAGGGACCCGGCACACACAGCTTGTCAGACAGCCCCGTTACCTATCATTCAAATGTGTACTGCAATTGTTTTAAACATGGGTTAACTTTTTTTTTGTTTTTGGTGAGGGAGAGTTTGCAGGTATAGTTTCATGAATAATAACTTTGCAAAGATGAGCTTGCCTAAAAATACTAAAAAAAAAAGCGTATTTCAGAACATGGCTGCAAACATAGTGCATCCATGTGAGAACTGAGGCCATATCAGCTTGTGGTCAGGAGCACTGATTTTCCTAAGCATTTCTCTGCCTGGTACCAGCATCACCATTTTATTCTAGCAGAATGATTAAAAATTCAGGCTCTAGTGACAGAAAAATCTGGGTTTGGAGCTCAGATTTATAACTCCTCTAGCCATTCCCTGTCTACCCTTACCACCCCCAATCTCGGTGGTTCTCTGCCCAGTTCTGTGTCCGAGGAAGATGTCATGGGTGATTAGATCAACCATTGACTCTAGTGCCTTCTGAAGGCTGGTTGGGTTTGACCAACATGTGGAACTGGGGGGCGGGCAGCCAGATGAAAGTGTGTTTGGGTGCAGTTTCTCCTGGGTCCCTTCCCAATGGACCACATGTCTGTACTAGCTATTTTTCTCTATTCGACTTCTCTCCTTCCCCTAACTTGATGGCTCCTTTGTTAACTTGCCACCATTACTCTGCTCAAGCGAGCACAAAAGATGCTTCATACTGGCTACAACATCACCTTGCCAATGACATCACTTCTCCAAGCGCAGCTCCCACCTTTGTAAACAGGGGACAGAAAGAGCATGGACCTCATCCAGATGTGAGGACCCAGGGAGAGGATGCCACCGACATTAGGGCCTGGCACAGAGTTTGTCACACTCAATAAATGGCAACTGTCTTCTGTCACCATTGTCATCATCATCATCGTCATCCACTGACACTGGAAGGCCACTGACCCTCACCCTTCCTTCCCGATCATTGTCTGTGATACTGATTGGTGCCCTCATCAAAATACAGATGGTGCCTGACTTAGGAGTTTCTGACTTGACGATGGCACAGAGCAATAGATACATAACAGTAGCAACCGTACTTCGAGTCCCCACACATCCATTCTGTTTTTCACTCTAGTACAGAAGCCAATAAATTACATGAGCTGCTCAACACTTCATTATAAAACAAGCTTTCTGTTAGGTGATTTTGCCCAAGTCCAGGCTAACATAAGTGATCTGAGCGCATGTAAGGTGGGCTAGGCTAAGCTATGATACTCGATAGGCTAAGTGTATTAAATGCATTTTCAACTTACAACAGTTTCGATTTATAATGGGTTTACTGGGAGGGAGCCTCACTACAAGTTAAGCAGCATCTGTATTTATTTCCCCACTCTCCTCCTCCCAGGCAGGAGGTACCCTGGGCATGAGCATGATGCCTTCCTTGGTTAATGAGGTCTGGGTAGAAGTCACATCTGTCCCTTCTGGGAGAAGCTTTGAGAGCCAGTGTTTATGTCTCACCAGGTTCTTCCCTCCCCGCCAGCCACAGTAATCTCAGGAATGAGATGGAGGCTCCGCCAGCTAATGTCTCTCAGTGACAACGATGACCACTGCCCCTCTGCTAACTCACACTGCACATGCTACTTGGACCAATTCAAGTTATTTTTTGTTGTCCCCCAGCTAGGATGAATGCCCAAGGGAATGGTGAAGGTCTTGGCTCAAGTAGCCCAAACCTCAGTTCTCAAGCTCTCTTCACCTCTACTCACATCTGGAGCCGCACCCTGGGGAGGCAGAGCAGTGGACCTACCCTGCTGTAGAAGCACGGAGGAGGATGGCCTCTTACCAGGGCCAGCCTAGGCTTCTCCCAGAGAAATGGCCACGCAGGGTCCAGGACTGGGATTTACAGCAAGTTTTACAATGTTCCTGTTTGAATACATTTCCCTAAGACAAATTTTAAATTTTAAAATGACTCCCTAGGAATCATCATTTACTCTGTTCTAGGGATGCTTAGAAGAAGAAATATCAATTTTAGCCCAATTTCTGAGTTCCCACAGCAGGGGCAGAGCAAGGGAACTACAAGGTACTATGGTAAGTGATTCACAAACTTACTTTCTTTCAAATGTCCTCACAACAATAAGGCAAGGAAAGTATTACTATCCCAGTGCAGAGAGCAGCTGACTAAGGCTCCCAGGAGTTAAGGAAAGTTACGAAGGTCCCAAAACTGAGTAATAGGCCGGGTGGGTGTGGTGCCTTGCACCTGTAATCCTAGTGCTCTGGAAGGCCTAGGTGGGCGGATTGCTTGAGCTCAGGAGTTTGAGACTCGCCTGAGCAAGAGTGAGACCCCTAGAAAAACTAGCTGGGCATTATAATAGACAACTGTAGTCCCAGCTACTTAGAAGACTGAGGTAGGAGGATCACTCGAGCCCAAGAGTTTGAGGTTACTGTGAGCTAGGATGAAGTCACTGCAATCTACTCAGGGCTATAGAGTGAGACTTTGTCTCAAAAAAATAACAATAAGGCTCGGCGCCTGTGGCTCAACGGGCTAAGGCGCCAGCCACGTACACCTGAGCTGGCGGGTTCGAATCCAGCCCGAGCCCACCAAACAATGGTGGCTGCAACCAAAAAATGGCCGGGCATTGTGGTGGGCGCCTGTAGTTCCAGCTACTTGGGAGGCGGAGGCAGGAGACTCGCTTGAGCCCAGGAGTTGGAGGTTGCTGTGAGCTGTGATGCCACAGCACTCTATCCAGGGTGACAGCT
>CAUYON010071926.1:0-34938 GCA_963573935.1 Arctocebus calabarensis
AAGGTAGGAAGGTAGTTAATGTATTAATGTATTGTAGTAAGTTAGTATGTAAGTAAGGAAGGAAGGAAGGTAGGAAGGAAGGGAAGGAAGGAAGGAAGGGAAGGAAGGAAGGAAAGGAAGGGAAGGAAGGAAGGAAATGAAGGAAAGGAAGGAAGGAAAGAAAGAAAGTAAGGAAGGAAGGAAGGAAAGGAAAGAAAGAAAGGAAGGAAGGAAGAAAAGAAAGGAAGGAAAGGAAGGAAGGAAAGAAGGAAGGAAGGAGAGGAAGGAAGGAAGGAAGGAAGGAAGGAAGGAAGGAAGGAAAGGAAGGAAGTAATACTAATTTACCAATTCTAAATAGACTCTTCCAGAATATAGAAGAGAACACTTACAACTCATTTTATAAGGCCAAAATTACCCTGCCCAAACAAATATTTTATAAGAAAAGAAAGCTACAATCAATATTCCTATGAACATTGATGAAAAAATCCACAACAAAATGCTAGCACATCAAATCTGGCAAAACATAAAAAGGATAATATATCATAACCAAGAAAAGTTTATACTGTAGACAAAAAATCAGCTTAAAACCCCCAAATCAATAAATGTAATTTAGCAATGGACTAAAGAAAAATCATCAATAGACTCAAGAATAAAAATCATAGGATCATCTCAATAGATGGGGGAAACACTTTATAAAATTTAACGTCTGTTCAACATCAAACCTATCAGCAAACTAAGAACAAAAGGAAACTTTCTCAACCTGGTAATGGGACCTGCAACTAGTTTTTTATTCAATGGTGAATGACCAAATGCTTTCCCCTTGAAATTAAGAATAAGATGAAGATTTCCATTTGCTCCACTGTACCAAAGATCCTAGCCAATGCAATAAGACAGGAAAGAAAAGGCATACAGATTGAAAATAAAGAAATAAGACCATCTCTATTCACAGACAACATAATTGTCTATGTATAAAATCCCCTCAAAATCTACAGAAAAGCTTTTGGAATTAAAATGAGTTTATCAAAGTTGTAGGAGACAAGGTCAATATGCAAAAATCAATTACATGTAAACATATTGTTAATAAGCAACTAGAAATTGAAATGAAAACATTACCTTTTACACTAAATCCCATAATATACTTAGGTATAAATTGATGTATACAAGATCTGTATCCTGAAAACTAGACCACACTGATGAAAGAAAATCAAAGAAGATTAAACAAATAGATAGATATACCATGTTCATGGATTGGAAGCTTCAATATTGTTAAGGTATCAATTCTCCTTGAGTCACTGTATAGATTCAATGCAATTTCAAGCAAAAGCCAAGCAAGATTCTTTAATCAAAATTAACAAACTATTTCTGAAATTTATATGAGACGGCAAAGATTTATAATAACTAAAATAATCATCATCTGATTTCAAGACTTATTATAATACTTAAAGTAATCAAGACATCGTGGCATTCAAGAAGGGACAGACAGGGCCAGTGGCTCATGCCTATAATCCCAGCACTTTGGGAAGATGAGGCCGGAGGATCACTTGAATTCAGGAATTCAAGACCAGCCTCAGCCACACAGTATTCCATCTCTATGAAAAAACAAACAAACGAACAAAACCATTAGCCAGGCATGGTGGTGCACACCTGTGGTCTTAGCTACTTGAGAGTCTAAGGTGGGAGAATCACTCAAGCTTAGAAGTTCGCAGTTGCAGTGAATTATGATGATACTCCAGACATAGAGATCAATGTAACAGAATAGACAGCCCAGACATAGACCCATAAATATGTGTTCATTTATTTTTGACTAAAGTACAATGGCAATTCAAAAAGAGAAAAGATAATTTTTTCAATGAGTAGTAACGGAACATTTGGACATCCATGTGTCAAAAAAAAAAAAAAAATGAACCTCAGTCCATGCCTCAAACCATAGAAAATTAACTTTAAGCTCAGCACCTATAGCTCAGCTGCGAGGGCGCCAGCCACATACACCAGAGCCCGCAGGTTCGAATCCAGCTCTGGCCTGCTAAATAATGATGACAACTGCAACAAAAAAATAGCCGGGCATTGTGGCGGGTGCCTGTAGTCCCAGCTACTTGGGGGCTGAGGCAAGAAAATTGCTTAAGGCCAAAAGTTTGAGGTTGCTATGACGCCATGGCACTCTACTGAGGGTGACATAGTGAGTCTTTGTCTCAAAAAACAAAAAAAAAAAGAAAAAGAAAAAGAAAATTACCTTAAAATGGATCAGAACCCTAATTATAAAACCTAAAAGTTTAAAACTTCTAAAAGAAAACAAAGAAGAATTTTTTGTGACCTTGTATTAGGCAAAAATTTCTTATATATGATACCAAAAGCAAGATCCGTAAAAGAAAAAAAGTTGGGCTTCATCAAAAATTAAGAGCTTCTGCTATTTGAAAGATAATGTTAAGACGATGAAAAGTCACAAACTGGGAGCAAATGTTTTCAAATCATATGGTTAATAAAGGATTTGTGTTCTGAATATATGAAGCCTTCGAACTCTATAGTAAAAACCAAACGACCCAATTTTTAAAAGTGGGCATAAAATTTGGATGCTTCAACAAGGATTTATAGATGGCAGTAAACGAACATGTGAAAAGATCACTGCCCATTAGGAAAATGCAAATAATAAAACAATGAGATATAATTACACACTTAATATAATGTCTAAGAAAAAATAAAAATAAAAACTAAAAATACTAACCATGTATGTGGATGTGGAATATAAGGAGTTCTCATACAGAATGGTATGGTGTTGCCTCTTTAGAAAACAATTTGTCAGTTTCTTACAAACTTAACCATACATTAACCACAAGGTTTGGCAAGCCTACTCCTAGTTATTTTCTTATGGGAAATGAAAGCGTCCCACCTGTTTTGTGTACCACAAAAACAGGTACACATGCTTTATCTGTAATAACCAACCCTGAAAACAACCTAAATATTCCTCAACAAGAGATGGATGAACAAACTGCATCATATCCATACGGTGGATTCTGCTCAGCAGTCACCTGGCATGAACGCCGATACTGATGGGTGCGACTCGAACGCCCATGCTCAACGGAACAAGCCAGATTCCAGAGGCTACACTCTATGGGTTCCACATGACATTCAGAAAAGGCAAAGTTACAGAGACAGAAAGTAGGTCAGTGGTTGCCAGGTGTTAAGCACGGGGAAAAGTTAACGCGAGAGGGTGCAATGGGGACATTTTAGGGGATGATGTAGTGTTCTGTATTTTGCTTGGTGTTGATTATGCCCCTGTACGTGCTTAGCAAAATAGAACTGTACACCAAATAGGGTGATTTTATGCAAATTATATCTTACTTTTTAAAATTTATGCAAATAGAAATTTTTTATGATTTGTGTATCTTACTAAATTGTATAAACTTTTAATATAAATTTTAAATGTGTGCCGAAAAAGCCAAATTCTGAAAAGCAGCGTAGCCATTTAAAATGTGAAAATGCTGATCAACATAGGCTAATAATTGTTGTCCTAAACAATGTTAAAATATACAGAGGGGAAAGGCTATTAGATCTCTCATTGGCATTACTGTTTATTCCTGTTTAACAAGAAAAGGATCCATTCTAGTTTTCCCCACAGATTAGATGTGATTATTCTTTTTTATTCTACTTCCTTGTAGATTAACGCTGCACCTTGAGATGACTGACTATTTGGACCTTATCCCTAGAGATTCTGATTCAGCAGGTGTAGGGTGAGGCCTGGCAATCTATTTTTTTTTACACAGTTCCCAGGTGATTCTGTTGGACAGCCAGCACCACCCAGATGGTACAGCTTGAAGCTGGAGAACAGAAGGTCACACATGGTCCAGCCCAGCTCTCCAGGGCAAAAGATAAAGTTTGCAGGTTCAAGCCAGAGTTCAAAGTATCTTTTTACTGGGGAGGACTATTCTATTAGCTAATCACATGGGGGGAGGGGCGGGAAAGAAAGTGGGTGGGAAAAGAACAGAAAGGGATAGAAAAAAAAAAAAAAGGAAAAATGGAAGGATTAGGAAAAGGAACAAATACTCTGAGTACTTTAACATACAATATTAACATCATCCAGTATGATCAGGATTATGGCCATAAGACTGTTGAACACAACTCAGGTGAGGCCTGGAGAATTTCCTATTAATGTATACATACATTTTAAGAAATAGAGGCCAGGCAAAGGGCATAATCACATTACTCTGTTCCATTCTCTAATATGAAACATCACCACTCACAAGCATTATTGCCAAATAACTCTCTTACTCTTCAGTGGAAATACTTTGAATCTTGTAGTTCAAAAATTCTTCCCCACAGCATTTTGCACACACTTACCTTGAAAAGAAAGCTCTCGGCATGGTAATGGATGGTGTGGATATCCACTTCACTGCCTATCCCTAACAAATACCAGTTGGTCATGGTATTTTCCTTCATTATGAGGCCATGGAGATTCCCAAAAATCTTTCCATTAATAGCTAAGAAGGTGAAAAGAAAATAGTCTTTGATTAGTGAAAAGATACTTCATCTGGTTTTTAAAATGGCTTCAGGAGGTCTCTAGGTCACAATATTTTCATCTATAAACATGTAACAATCTCACTCACACTTACCAACATCCCCACCATTCTAGACTCAAAACTCAGATTATTCAGCAATCCTTTACAAAGAGAGCCAGGAAGGAAGAAATAGCAGTTAATTGTCTAAAGCTCTATCTTAGTGGAAATGTTTGCTTATTTATTCAGCATTTAATCTTTACGAAGGGGGTTACAGGCTCACTATAGCATCTCATAGATGAGCGAGTGGTTTAAGGCACACACACGCAAGTTTATACAAATCAAAATTGATGAAGTAGAAGATATTTTCTTAATATTTGACTTTCTTAGAACTAGTTTAATCCTGAACTAGTTCAGCCTAATCAACTAGTTATGGCAGAATCTCCAAAAAAATGGAGAGCTTCACGGGGGCTGAGCCTCTTGACCCAACAATGACCATTGCAGATTTGAGTTTACACAAGAATGACTCGTGCCTCTGCCCCTACTGACTTTTTATGCTGTGAGTCCCAGCACAGGCAAATCAGCTGACTCATTAAAAACAGAGTTCAGACTAGAAGACTTTTGGTAGAGGGCAGCAGAGTTGGAAAGGAAACAGTAACTGAATCAGGAATCTGGCTACTGTAATCTATATTAACAACCAGTGACTTTAGGCAAGGCCCACCCTTTTGTGTCTTTTTGGTCAAAAGTACATCTTGAGAGAGAATACAGATGTGTGCATCTGAGCACACTACTCCTGCTGAACTGAACAAACCTACCTTAAATTACACATTAAATATTAAATATTACATAGACGCATTAAAACAGAAATTTGGTGATGGTGTTTCAGTGCCTAGACCAGCATTTCTCAACCTGTGGGTCGCGACCCCTTTTTAACAATGAAAATACATTGCGGCATTAGGAAGGTTGAGGACCACTGGCCTAGACAATATAAACCAGGCCCTTAACTTTGATCAAACAGAAGTTATTTTGTATTCGTACAGAAATATGGCAGTAAGTGATGACTTATGCTTAAAGAATTTCATCCCAGTCTCACAGTTTAGAGATCCCAGCATTCAGAGGTATGTGACCCTGACGTTGGTTCAAAGCCTCAGTGACATTTGCAGCCAGACAACAAACAGCTAAACTGGTTTGCTCTGAAGAAAAGCTCCACTCCAGCTGTCCCTGGGAGGGGGCAAGGCTCAGAGGAGGTGGCCTTCTACAGTTATAGGAATTTTTCTAAGCTTATTTCAACGATGGTCTTCTCTTTAAATCCATGATTTACCATGCATTCTGTTGCTCTCCTCAAAATCATCAGAGGGCTTAAAACTTCGAGGATCCTTATTGAGATACTTCTTAATGTTGTCATCCAGATACCAGGATTCGTTCTCATTAAATACCAAAAACAAGAGGGCAAATTCATAATCGACATCCCTCCTCCTTCCCTTGTCATTCAATATTCCTGCTCGACATATGATCAGAGGACCCATCAAACCACTGTATGTATCCTAAAAGAGAAATAAACTGAATTTAAAAAGCCATTAAACAATTTAGTGATATTCCATCCCACCTGCCACCATTCTAGTGTAGGATCTTTTTTTTTGCAGTTTTTGGCCAGGGCTGGGTTTGAACCCGCCACCTCTGGCATATGGGGCTGGTGCCCGACTCCTTTGAGCCACAGGCGCCGCCCTAGTGTAGGATCTTAATACTTTCCTCTAGCCTAGAAAGTGGTTCCTCTCTGGCTCTGATTCACCCCACCAGCAGCCAATCTCCCAGATCCCCACCAGATTAACCTCAACTCCTGTATCTAGAAGTCTTAAGGGGTTTTCCATGGCATACAGAATGACCAGTCTGCGAACCCTTCCTTTTTTGCTCTCCCAGGGAACTTCTCTTAGGTCCCCCCACCCCCGGCTTTCCTTTTGGACCCTATGTGACAGCCAAATGGGACTTGAACATGTCTCAAACATGCCCTTACTTCCCTGTTTTCAGCTTTGCTCATGATGCCGTTTCTTCCTTGACTTTCTAAAGCTTCCTGTAGTGCTCTGGTTAGCTCGCCACTCCTCTAGCCTTCCCCAGATTCAGAGACATATTATAGCTGCAAGTGTGGACCTGTATTATTCTATTTTTCCCTACAAAGTTTTAAGTTTCTTCATGACAGGAGTATTTGTATCTCTCGCAAAAGTTGTAGAGTCATTTGCACATCCTAAGTGCTCAATAAATATTTATTGACATGCATAAAAAACGAACAAATATGGGTTTACCATAGTTCCAGTATTTTTTATACGTTTATTTTTTGAAGAGCCTATGCTCCAATATTGCCCTCTACAACCCAAGGACATGAATAAAAGCCGTCTAAGATCTAAGAGGAAGGGTAAGATAATGCCTCATGTCTTTCTATAACGAGTAATGCTTACATTTTATATAAAATACGACTTTTGTTTGGACTTTGGCCTATGACATATAATTAATGATGACAGTTGTTTTACATCCTATATCTGACTCAAATTCAATATTGAATGTTGCCATTTGGTTCTAAGTTAGACTGTTTATCACTCAAATAGTTTTGTAGTTTCAGTTACTATGGTTAGAGTATGTTTTCTTTTCCTAAGTGATACCTAATAGCCCTAGTAATGCTGTTAGAATGAATAGATTTCATACATCCAAAACTATGAATAAATTACAATGTAAGCTGCTTTTATTCTCTTGTTACCTACAGACATAATCTCTTTTGCTTTAATCTATCTTGAAAGCTCTTAATTTGGTAATTAAAACATTAGGATTTTGTTTGTTTTATCCTCTTTAGTTGAAATCAAGGGTCAGCGAAAAATAATTTTTTTAATGAAGCCCCAGATGATGAATGTTTTTGACTTTAGGGGCCATCCCGTCTTTGTTATAACCATAGCCAATGTAAATGAATGAGTGTGGCTGGACTTGGCCACTAATGCATCGGATGAGGCCCCTGCTCTAAATCATTCCACCCCTAACAGGTACCACCCTGAGTTGTGATGACCTGAATAGTCAGCTGGTGGCCATATTCCTTAAGCCTTTTGATTAGTCTTCCCACCTCACCTTCACAAAGTTAACGGAGGAATAGTAAACCCAGGGAATACAACTGGGATCAGAGGGCCCTGGACCAGATCTTTTAGGGACATTCCATCTGTAAGTTTTTATTTCTCCTGTAAATGAATAAAACAAAATGGAAAGAATTTATTAATATGAGAGTTATCTATGCTCCAGATGATGTACCTGAGGAAACAAAAGCAAATTTTTATATATTTTTGTTAATGTCTATTTCTGGAGAGAATTACCCACTCATTAGAGATATTCTAATTAAACTCACACCCTGATTTCTATAGTTTCAAAATGAAATGGCAGATTCGTCATTTCAGACTCCAGCCTTCCTTCTGGTGTGCCTTTTTCCACGGTCAGCTGGTGAGTATTCAAGAAATGGAGACTTAGTTTTTGCCTCACTTTCCTCAAATTTCATTCCAGGAGCTGTCCTTGAGCACATCTTAGTTATTGAAGGTCTCAGCCTTGTGCTCTTACAGAATCGCCAGGGAGCTTTATAAGCTCTTGCTGCTCAAGCCTCACCCCAATGAAATCAGAATATCTGGGGTCTGGGACTTGAATAGCAGTATCTTTGAAAGTTGCCAGGTGGGCAAGTGAGAGCCAGTAAGAACCAGAAAGAATCAGAAAGACATAGTTCCAAATCTTAACCCTGGACTTGCGATTTATCCAGCATTTGACCAGCTACTCACCTTTCGTTTCAGAGTTTTCAAATTGTTGTGAGGATTAAATGAAATAATGGAATTAAATACATGGGGTAGTGGCTCAGATTGGAGGTAGTCAATAAGCATTAATTTTTATGTCTACTATAGTTTTCCCTCCTTATCTTTGGGGGACGTAGTCCAAGATCCCCAGTGAATGCTTGAAACCACATATAGTACTGAAATCTATATAGACTATGATATATGTATATATATATGTATGTATACAGACACACACACATATGCATCCCTATAATAAAGTTCAACTTATAAGTTAGGCACAGCAAGAGATTAACAACAACTAATAATAAAATTGTATTTTATTAAATACAATTAAATTAAAATTGTATCAATAACAATATACCATAATAAAAGTTATTCAAATATGCTTTCTCTCTCTTTCTCAGGATATCTTAATATTTTCAAACCAAAGTTGATAGCAGTAACAGAAGCTGCAAAAAGCAAAACCACAGATAAGGGGGAACTACAGTAATAACAAAGATATGAGTTCCTCTGGGCAATCACTATGTCTGTGGCATCCCTTGTGGTTGACCAGGGCCTTGCGCAGAGGAAGCATCAATATATCCACATGAATTGGCAAGATAGTGAGACTGTAAAAGTCCCAAATAAAAACCACACTTTAATCGGCATCTCTTTTTGAACTATTTGTGTCCCACGACATCAGAACAACAAACCTAGGCTGAACATGTGAGCCACGAAGCAAAACAAAAGCAGTGCTTGCCTACAGCTTTGCTGCATTTCAGTTAATACATCAGTATTAGTATCATTAGGGGCTGCACGACTTCAGGTCTAGTTTCCATTAAGTTTCCTTAAAGATCCTATGCCCTAGGGCAGTGCCTGTGGCTCAACGGAGTAGGGCACTGGCCTGTATGCTGGAGTTCAAACCCAGCCCTGGACAAAAACTGCAAAAAGAAAAAAAAAGTTCTATGCCTTGTTCATGGAAAGATAAACAGCGATGACTATTTAGCTTCTAAATGCAAATTGGCCTCAGGCTGGTGTTATTACAGTTGAAACAATCCATTGATCTCCCCGCAGCAAGTATAGCAATGAACATGAAGAAGATGAAATAGAAATATCCCTAAATATTTGTGGAATGATTTAATTAAAAAGCTGGAGAAATTTCCTAAGGTGCTAATTTGTGCTCCCCTCCCCGCCCCTTTTTGGGCTGGGGTTGGGTTTGAACCTGCCACCTCCGGCATATGGGGCCAGGGCCCTACTCCCCACAGGTGCTGCCCAATTTGTGCTCCTTTTTTCACACATGTCTGGATAGTCTCCGTCCAGCCCCTTGCTTGGGCTTCATGCATAACATTGATTTCGTTTTTCTCCTCACCCAATCTCTGGGCTGTCCCAAACCTTTCAGCCTTGTCAGGAACCCTCGAGAAGAATCTCTTCCTCTGAGGTCAGAAAGAAAATGCTTCTTTGCCAGCGCCTCTTCCATTCTCCTCCCCACCCCCATGACCCTCGCCTCAAGAGCTCTCCCAAGGCCGGTCAGTGCTGGGGGGCTGTGCACCTTGCAAGTCCTCACCTCAGGGCGCAACCGCCCCACGGCCCTGCCAGAGCCCCCACTGGCGCCTGAGTGGCACCCTACCTCTTCTCTGTGGAATTGCTTTTCAGCCATCAAAAAGGAATAATTTTATTCAATGGCTCTTTTGACCTATTTAAAATCATTTCCTTCCTCATAAAAGCCAGACATCTACACTGTAGAAAATACAGAAGGTACAAAAAATGTGAAGTAGAAAACAGTGTCACCCTACCCGCAATTTAAAATGCCACTGCAATATATAACTGGTACTAATATTTTGACTTATTTCACTTCTGGCCTTTTTCTATATTTGTAGTTTGCTTAACATGATACCTTAAGTCTTTCCTATGTCATTAAAATCTTTTAAAATATAATTTATTGGCTACATAATGTTCTACTGCAAAGATACCCCCAAATTTATTTCACTATTTTCCTATACATGGATAGGCAGAATGTTCATGAGAGGTTTCTTGAAGCAGCACAAGCTTCTTACACTGGGCATGAAGCAGTGGGAGAGTTGAATCAGGGTCCAGGGAAAGTTTTCCTTTCCCTGACTTCACCTTGGTACAGGTACCTTGCTAACTTTTTCTAGCAATGCACTAGATTCTTTTTCTTTCTTCTTTTTTATATATTTTTATTTTTTTAAGTTTATATGACCCTTATTGTAATTACTATAGTATTAAATACTATACTGTTATTTTACATAAAAGGTAAAATGGAATATAACTACCCTCTAATTACATCTATGTTTGCTCTCAAGTTTGTAACTGTAGGTCACAGCAGACCTTGACATTTATTTCAGCCATTCTTTAACTGTGTAAGTCTTATTGGAAGCCTAATTGTAATATCTTTCTTCCTTTAATACATCTTTCAAAACCTAACTAGATCCCTGGTGGTCTAGTGAAACACACGCACACACACACACACACACATAACTTCTGCTTTCTGGTCCAGCATGAGAAGAGTTTAGAAATTGCCACTCCAGGGCGCCACCTGTGGCTCAAAGGAGTAGGGCGCTGGTCCCATAAGCCAGAGGTGGTGGGTTCAATCCCAGCTCCGGCCAGAAACTGCCAAAAAAAAGAAAGAAAGAAATTGCCACTCCACCTTAACAACAATGAAGAGTGAAACAAAAATCCACATCTCTTCTTAAGTTCACAGGGAACACTGCTGACCCCAAACTAGAGTGATAGACAAGTGGATATAGAGAACCACAACTTACTGGAAGAGGAACCCTGAACAGAAACCTCTATGGGAATCAGGGCTGGGGTAAGGAAACCTGGACTGTAATTGATAGACTGCTGGGGTCTCACTGTAGACAATTTTGAGAGTTAAAAACTCCAGGGGAACCCAGCCATAGGGGGCCCCCCACACTTAAGTGAGTTTTATCTCCAGGAGCCCTTCCAAGTCTAAAATATAGTAAATTAAAAAAACCGAAACTCCTGCCAGGAGAAGGAGAACAGAAACCATTTTAAAACACACCAGAGCATGCTATTCCCCGTAACAAGGTCTCCTTGAAAGTCTCAGGAGAGGCCGGGTGGGGCGGCTCATGCTTATAATCCCACCACTCAGAGAGGCGAAGGCGGGGGGGGCTCGCTTGAGCTCAGGAGTTTGAGATGAGCCTGATCAAGAGAGATTCCCCCTCTCTACTGAAAAACTAGCCTGGCGGGCATTGTGGCGGTGCCTGGGGGTCCAGCTACTCGGGAGGCTGAGGCAGGAGGATCACTTGAACCCAGGAGTTTGAGGTTACTGTGAGCTAGGCTGACACACGACACTCTAACCAGGGCCAAACAATAACACTCTGTCTCACAAAAAAAGAAAAGTTTCAGGAGAAACAATTTTTCCAAAGATTAGCTGCTGGAGTTCCGTTAAAGTCTAACTACCTAGAGGGAAATACCCAACTCCAGCACCGTCCAGCCCTCTTGTCCCATCCAAGGTGGGGGAAGTGAGAGGAACTGGTGAGTTCCCAGGCCGGCTGCACGTTTTCACCAAAAGATGAATCCTGATTCACAGAGAACACTTCCTTACCCCACACACCTTACCGCTCCATCACTAAAGGCCTGTTCACCACAGTTCCTTTTAGTCAATACCTAATGTCCACGTTTCAACCAAAACATCACAAGGCATACTGAGTAGGGGGAAAAATCGTGCAAAGAAACTGAACAAACAGCAGAACCAGGGTCAGACGTGGCGAGAATGTTGGAATTACTACACTAGGAAGAGGTGGAGCCTTCTGCTCCCAGGCCACAGCCGTGGACAGCACCTTACCTACCAAACATCGCAGGCAAGTGTAACACAATGGTAAGTATTAGTGAACTTAAACTTATCTAAACATAGAAGCAGAAATAAAGCAACTTCATGGGACCACTGCTGTATACCAGTCCAAGGTTGACGGAAACATCGTCATGCAGCAGTTGACTGAAATATTGTTACGCAACACAGGCCTGTCCTCAGGATTAATGTCAGACACAGCAGATGTCAGAGCGGAAGAACCATCAGTAATAATTCCCCCAGAAGACTTAACAGTGTGGGTTTGTCAATCGTAACAAATGTACCACTCGGGTAGGGCGTGTTGATAGCGGGGAGGCAGTGCGTGTGTGAGAAATCTCTGAACCTTTGTTCAATTTTGTTGGGGCCTAAAACTGTTGTAAAAAAAAAAAGTATTAATTTAAAACAGACACACATCCCTCCAACTAGAATTCTGCCTCCTTTATGAAGCTTCCCCTAATTATTCCTATCCCTCATTATTCCTAATCAAGTAGTCTTCATGGGTTTTCCTTCTGTAAAACTTTATGAACATTCCCAGTAATAGACCTGAAATTTTCAAAACTTACAAAGTTCATGTAAAATCTATATTACTACTGAAATAACTAATTTTGCCTTTCCCCACCAAAAAAAACCTCATTTTACCATCTTGAGAGTAATATGTGTTTAAGAGGCTCTGTAGTCAGACAGGCTGGGGTTCTCCCATTACTAGCACAAGACCTGGTCAAGTTCTTTACCCCTCTATGCATTAGTCATTTGTTAAATGGACATAACACCACTGTATTTCATTGATTATAGGATGCAAACTCTCCACAGTCTGAAGTCAGGATGGATTGTCCAATCCAGAGCATAAGGTTTAATCGACGGTACGTTTTTCTTTTTTTAGGGACACAAAAGGTAACACTGGATATTATAACCAGTAGTGTCAGATTAGATGAAATACATTTGTGTCTACCTAACCAAGGTATTGTAAAGATAAACCTCTTGTTTTTGTTTTTGTTTTTGAGACAGAGCCTCAAGCTGTTACCCTGGATAGAGTGCTGTGGCATCACAGCTCATAGCAACCTCCAATTCATGGGCTCAAGAGAGTCTCTTGCCTCCGCCTCCCAAGTAGCTGGGACTACAGGCGCCCGCCACAACGCCCGGCAATTTTTTGGTTGCAGCTGTCATTGTTGTTTGGTGGCCCGGGCTGGATTCGAACCCACCAGCTCAGGTGTACGTGGCTGGCGCCTTAGCCCGTTGAGCCACAGGCACCGAGCCAAGATAAACCGTTTTTTAAATTTCTTTTCTTTTTTAAATAAAAAACATAGTAGCTAGTGTAAGGTCAACACTCAATATGTGTTAGCCATTATTATTTCTTACCACCCTTTGGGTCCTGAATAGAGCCCTAAAAATTCCCTAAACACGTGGTCACTGGATGAATGAGATGATCTCATACCAGAGTTAGATGACAGCTAAAACACAGTTACATTAGGAGGAGCTCTACTAGACACCTCAGAGAAAAGGACAGAGTTGCATCTGGTGTCCTCACCAGGGTGGCGCAGACCTCTGGAGTAACTTACCTGGATTTGTCATGGGCACTTGGTACTCCTTTCCAATATCCATTTCCTCTACGCCCTGGGCTGAGATGGAGTAGGGCCGCGTGGCTTTGTTCTTAAATATAATCAGGATTGAGTCACCCACCTCGGCATGAATCATTGGGCCTAGATGCAAAACATAGGCCTGTGTGCGTTATCATCACTCTTTTCAACATTCATGTAATTTACACATTGGTTGCATTTAGCAAAAATAAAATGATGGTCATTTTCTGCATTAGTATAATTTCTTTAGAGGGCAATATTGTATAGTATTAAATATCACGTAGTCTTTGGCAATGGGAACTACCTGGGTTTGAATTCTGCCTCCCTCACTTATTAGAGAGACCCTGAATAAGTTATGCAATTTGTCTGAGTCTCAATTTCCTTGTCTGTAACAAAAGTTTAATATCAGCTTTTGCATAGAGTTATACGTGTAGAAGGATTAAATGCCATAATGCCTGTCAAGTGCTTATTTCAGTGCATTGAAACATAGTAAGTATTCAATAAATGCTTAGCTTTGCACTACTACTGAGACATAAAGTCCAGAAAAGGCCATAGAGCCGCATGATATGGTGCTTTCAGTTGCAATCCCCCATGCGTAACCTGTATTAGTCTGAAATTGCTCATTATCTGATAAACAAATATAATAAAACTAACGAGGATCCAGTGAAATAATGTGCATAAAGGGATTTGAAAGATCAGAGTAAAATACGAGCATTTATGTATTGATTTATCACCAATACAGTGATTCTCTGCTGTGTGCCCAAGGCTGTCTCTCAGTATTTGTGTACTTGAGCTCCGTTCTGCAGCTCCTCCCATGTGCAAGCGTCTGTCGGCGGCAATCGGGCCGTGTGCCAGTGGAGAGGAGCCCGCACCCGTCTGACAGAGCCTTGCGGTACAGCTGTGGCTGCCCTGCCCCTGCCAGGCCCCACTCGCCCAGCGTGCTCGAACGTGCACGCCCCACTCTGACAGTGCCAGACTCAACGGCGGCCTTTGTGAGGCCTGCCTTCGTGGTGAGGAGACTCCCATTTCAAAAGCACTTCAACCTGATCCCTGTGTTTTTCCTGTCCTGGGAATTTGGTGCATTCTACAGTCACAGGGAGATACACTCACGGACGGTGGGCTGGCCACACCCATCCATTCCTCACCGATTCAAGCCATGATTTTAAATGTTTGTCTGAGAAAGACGGCTAAAAGCGTAAATAAATCTAAAATTTGTTATCTCTGCAGAAGAAAATGTTTAGTGCGGATCAGGAAGTTCTGAAGAGCACTCTTTTTTATGATGAAGCTGGAAAAGAAAATTCTATGCATGTTTTTAAACAGTAATTTTGGGTGTAGTTGCAGGTTGGTGCAGGCATAAACGTGTCTGACAGTTGTAACTTGTACACTCACTGCACCTGCTTACGTTGCACATGCCTTACAGCGTAGGTAGGCGAGAGCTAATGCCCACTGACTTACAGGTGACAGGCTGCTGTTGGGGAACAGAAATGAATGGGGGGTACCTGCTGGTCCCTTTGAACAATTTGAGGAACCCAGGCCTCTAAGCTGTGGAAAATGAATGAATCGGCTTTAGCTACAGAAAATGAATGAATCTGCTTCACACCCCCCTTGGCTGAAGTGCTGTTGGGCTTGACTCTGATGAAGTCAGTCATTTGTCATTTTACTGAGTAGAATCTAACCAAGGCTCTTTGGGGACACAACCCAGCCCTCTCAGCAGGGCCAGCCCCTTGTCTGTAGAGCTCTGTCAACACGCACCTCGAGGGAATGCATGCTTCCTCTGGGCTGACTACAAGCTCATGTGTGAATATTAACAGACCATGGAGGTGCGGGAAGGGCGGGTGAAGCATTTAATAATTTGTGAAGCCAGGAGGCGTGGGGCCTTACTGTCATCCTGGAAAGTGCTGGATGAGGCCATGCTGCTTATGTGTAAGGCCGTACTGCTTCTGTGTTCAAAAGCAGAACAGGACTTCAAAAAGTCCCCTAGGTTAGCCCTCTGCCTTACGGGCTTCCAAGATGGGGTCATTTCTGGTGACTCCCAGGTGAAAAAAAGTGGAGAAAGAAAGCAGGAAGGTCACCTCTGACCGCCAGGTCCGCAGCCTGCGTTCTGAGAAGGCCAGAAGTCAGGGCCACTCAGACCCTCCCCCCTCTGCGCCATCTCACAGAGGGCTGCTCTTTGTCATTATTTTTATGGTGTGTTATGACGACACTGTGCATGGATAATCCAGGACCTTGAAGAAGTTATTCCAGCACTCTGGCTAAGGTTCTGAAACATCACTCTGTTTCACATTAACATTTGCTGGTTCAGCAGAAGTGTTGGGAAGAAGCTGCAGAATATCAGACGCCCGCCAGTCAGGCTGCCCGCCGGCGGGGACTCTGCCTGTGTGTTGCCTGGCAGACTCGTCAGGACTATTCTTTGCATGGGCTGAGCACACAGCACCCGCCCAGGGGACAGCAGCGCAGGACAATACTCCACTCGGACAAACGCAGTCAAGCCACTCTGTTCCTTTCTCCCTTCTCAGGCACACATCTAACAGGACACATGTGTGGCCATGTGTGTGTGTGCGTGCACATGCTGTGGGGCGACAGTGCACGGCTGAAACCTAATCCATACCCAGGAGTTCTAAGTGCTCTTCTCGGGGCGGCCGGGCTTTGATCTCCACAAATTCTCCATCGGTGTATTCCCTGTAAACCACCTTCTTGTACTGAGAGCCAATCCAATTTTCAGTGTGGTTCATAAATATATCTCCATGTCTGAAAGTCAAAAGCATCAGAAATTAAAGTTGCCAAAGACAGAAAAACCTCGAGTGCTCCTGAGTGATTCGAGGGGACTCCAGAGAGGTGCTCCCCACGCCTGGCTGTGCTGGCTGTGATCGCAGGCTCCCTGGGGAGCTGGCCTTTTGCACCAAACTCTGAGAGTGAGGCCCAGATTCTGCACTTTGAAGCTCCTTGGGTTCTGCTATTGGCAGCCCAGCAGCCCACAGCCCAACCTCGGAAACCCCTGCTGGGTGCTGGGGGGGGACCAACCTTAGAGAGTCCTGAGGACCCCGTGACTTCTCTCCTCGGGGTGAACTCCCCTCACCCATGTGCACCTGTGCACACACATCCACCCTCTACACCCGGAGTTCTTCTACGTGTCCTATGTATCATTCCATACGTGATTAGGCTCTTTCCCACTTGGAAAGATCACAAGAAGGCCTGTGGTTATATACTATGCATATGCCCATATGCAAACATAGGTAAATACAGTTGACTCTTGTAATTCAGGGTAGTTATGTTCTAGAAAATCACTGTGAATACTCAACTAAAGAATATGGAACCATTGTTCCTAGGGAAAATATAGGGGTAGCTTCCCTCAAACTCCTTGGTCACAATATTTCATCAACAGATCAACATATAACCTTGTTCTCTGTGTGTTCCTGTTGAAAGACACCTTTTAAAATTTATGTTGCTGATTTAATAACATTGAACTCGGCAGCCAGCGACACTATAACTGATGCCTGAACAAAGCCTTCCTACACATGTTTTCCCTGTAAGGCACATCACAGCCTTCTCCATCTTCAGCACTATGCTTTCGGGGGGTGGGAGACATTTTAAACAGTGAAAGCTCTAATACAAAGCACACAAATGCCAGAACTGTGGCTGTAAATAGACCCCACAAAGGACATTTGTTTACAGTGCGAGAGCTGAAAAGAGAAGGCAGAGAGATTCCTTGTGTGGCTCAGCTGGCAACATGTACATCAGGCAACTTAAAATTTTTGCTACCCTATGAAGATCGGTGAACAACCACAAAAGTCACAAGAATTGATTGGGAGGGGTTTACAAATAAATTTTAGCAAGTGGGTCAACGTGCAAAAGCAGACTCCACAAATGAGAATGATGGACCGCTCACGTATAGCCTATTTAATCTATTGCCAAAGTAGATCGTCACAAAAGATAGATTAAAACAATCCATTAATTTTACCTCTCAAACATAGTAGGACTCACGTCCTTCCATCTCCCCCTGAGAACTGCCTGCCTTCTGATTTCAGCTATCTGCTTCACTGACCTGTGTGAGCTGGGAAGGGTCCTAACCACTCTCCCTGCCCCTAAAAGCTTCCCTTCCTTCTGCTCTCCACGGGGCAGGCAGAGGAGTCCCAAGCTATCAATGCAACCAAGCTAATTCTTATATAAAGACCTTTTATGGCTTTCCGCTGCCACACTCCTCAACTTGGCTCCAAAGCCCCTTCTCCATTGCTTTTCCCACCTCCCGAGTCTCATTTCCCACCACTGACCTCCCCCCGCCCTGTACACTTGGTCCTTGCAAACATTCACTCCCTTGAATGGGATGTGCTCACCTCACCGCACCACCCTCGTGCTTCCTACCCGTCAACTGGCCTAGCTTCATGTCAGAGCTCGAAGGCTCCTTCCCTCCAGTCCCTCTCCCTGACCACCAACCCACAGCCCCCCAACCCCAAGACGGGGCTGCGTGCTTCTGCAATAAGCTGCCCCTGCTCTCTACCCTTCCCCTCTGCCAGTGGCTGCCTCACTCCTTTGCTTGTTTTGAAGTTTCTCTAGGGACCAGGAATTCTGTGTGGGAGCTAAATTACACCTGTATCAGTGCACAAGCTCGGGGGTACTAGGAAGACACATTTTTCTATCAAAACTTAATTTCTGTTTTCAAATTTCCAGCCACTGCACAAACTACCCCTTGTCATTGTGCAGATAGACGTATTTTTTGCTTTCTAGGATCCTGAAGCCTCTCCAGCATGTTCTTAGGAAGCCCCTAAAGAAGGATTTACACGTTCCAAGTTGGGGCAGAGGGTCTGTGCTGAACATCTTGGGGATAGCCAGTATCATGAGGTAGTTCAAAACCCAGATGTGCCCCACCATGGCCTGGGGGCAAAGGGCGGAAGCCCAGAAATTGACGTGGGCACGGAAGGGGCATTTGTACCACAGAGGTGCCCTGGGAGCCCTCCTTATTCCTATTCTGTATTGAGTTTTTATCTACAGCATCTGGTGAGCCATGAACATGTCCTTTACTGCAATTTGCTTTTATCTATTTATGGGCAATAACCACAGTGACATAAGGTGGATAGAATTATGATATTGTCCCTCCTCCTCCTTCCTTATCAGCAATTTCTACCTTATTTGGGAGATAGTTTCAGAAGACTGAAACTTACCTTCCTGCTAGTCCAGAGGGATGGGGGTTAAAGCAGGAGTGAAAACGAGTGTAAGAAAACAAGGAAGGCTATAATTTGTATACACTCATAGGCCAAGATTGTACACATGACCAAATTATTATTCAGTTATTTCTTTGGTTACAGCAGCCTTTTAATGAAATAATCATTTTACAAAAGGACAATTTAGAATTCATTTCATTTTCCACTGAACCAGCATCCTGCTGACAGCAGCAGTTTTGCAGAAGGGGGGGGTCTGGTTTAACAAGATCAGCGAACAAGTGAATGGATTTTCAATCATCCTGTTCTTGAGGCAAATCTTTCCCAAGGGGAGTCATTAGGGGGTTTTGTTTGTGTCTTTTTTCATTTATCCGGAGGGTGGCACTGTTATATTCCCTTTTCCAGCAGTGTGGCCCCCATCCCCGCCCCGCGCCCCTGAAACAAAGGACAGGTAAGAAACACTGGTGCTAGTACAGTTCTCTGTGTAGTTTGAGGTCGGGGGAGCGGAGTGCGGTGGGAAGGGTTGTGGGTGGGTGGCGAGGAAGAACAGAAAGGAACTGGGGCGTGTAGGGCTACGTGGGGCGCGGAGGGGTCACACATCTGGGGTTCCACGGGTCTAGGCTGCACTCCCACTCTGCCAATGACCAGCCAGACGCCGTGACCCTTTGCACCTGAGGTTCCTCATCTGCGTGTCAGGGCAGTAAAACCGAACCAGTGGGCAAGCCCAGGGTATTAAGCTTGGTGTTGGAAGCTGCAATCCTTGCCTGCCTCCCGCTGGCACCCTGGAGCTGGGTGGGGACGGCCCGCCTAGGGCAGCGGAGGCCCCCGCTCGCTCGCCGCTGCCGGCCCCAGCGGAGCGCTTGCTTTGGCACGCGGCCCTGGCCACTGCGCTTCCAGGGGAAGGTCGATCTTGCGGACCTCGTGGAGGTGCAGGCCTAGTGGAGAGACCTGCTGCGATCCCTCCGACCCCTCCGCAGCTGTCCCCACCCGCTGGGCGCTCGGCCTCAAGTCCCCTCTCCAGGGTCCTACCCCGTCTCTGCCCCCTCTGGCCCCGGCTGTCTGCCCAGCCCCCCATCTCGGTGGGCGCAGCCTCTGTCCCTAAACCTTCCTCTCCGCGCTGGCCCGGGCGCACCGTCCATCCCTCCGCCGCAGGCGACCCGCTGCCCCTAACCGTGCGCGTCCCTACGAGACTCTGCCAGAACCCGACGGCAAACCCAGCGCGTTTTTAACTTTCCACTCGGCCAAAAGCGTGCGCAGTCCCACCCAAGAGCCTGGGGGCGTCGCCTGTGTACCTTTCCCCTCTTGCGTCCAAGGGCAGCTTTTCGAACTCCCAGTTTTTGTTAGGGGCATAATCCCATTCTACCTCTTCAGCAGCGACGTAAAACGTTCTCATCATCCGGGAGGGCTGCTCAAAGGGGTCCTTGCTGCCACAGCCGCTGACCTCGTACATCTGACCCATGCCTCTCAAGCGGTGGTACAAGGTGGCGCAGACCACCCTGAAAGAGCCTGCAAGAGAAACGGCCTGGTACTGCGGGCGCTGCTCAGTCTTTCCTTGTTCTGGGTCTGTTTTTTTTTTTAAGTAAACCTACGTATTTTTTCCAAAATAAATAACCAATAAAATAAACCAAGGTGGATAATAAAAAATCAACATAGGTGGATTTTTAAAATATCAGTTTGATAGCAGTTTAAAGTTAGGCCCCAAGGGGTATAAACTACTTTGAATATATTTACTCGGGAGGTGCCATTTAAAATGCACGCGAGATAGAAAAATAAAACTTACAATGTTGTTGTAAGACTACAAGAAGGCTTCTCTGGGTCTTCCCCATAATGCACAGTTATTAGAAAAATGGTTTCTTCTGGAAAATCACTAGTAGGTGCGGTTATCTTAGCCCAGCCCAGTTTAGAAAGAACTAATTATCTGTAAGACGATTACTGTAAACAAAATTCAAATTCATGGCTCCATTTCTGAAGCCATGCATTTTGCCCTTAAAGGATTTCATAAATTATAAAGCTCAATAAATGTGTAAGGTATTATTATTATTATTAAAGCCTTTGATTGAAGGAATGTCTCAATTTCCAGTGGCAGGTTTACATTATGCCAGATGAAAAGAAAAAAGAAAAAAACCCTAAATTTTTCTACATAATGCCAGCAATCATATCTGACTGAAAATTATGTAATTTTTTAAAAATGAATTTCTAGTTGCACTGGTAGATATATCCTAATTGCACTCACCATTAAATCAATGAAATTAATGAAGATGGTAACTGTCAATGAAATTGCTGAATCAATAAACCTTCTCTTTCTCTTGTCACCTCCGTTCTTAGAGGTGAGTGATTAGTGTCACGAATCACCAGCAACCATCTGCAATACCCAGAGATCACGTCTATCTGCTACATGTATAACTCAGTTATGTAAATATGGCAAGTTACTCCTTCTAGATGAGCAAAAACTGTTGATTGAATGGGTTCCTGAGCACTGCCAGGCACTAAGGAAAATGTAATGAAGGGGCTTTGTGAAACCACAGAGGAAACCTCTGAGGACAGACTGGGAAACACCCCCCTCCGCATTTGGTTTCTTCCCGGCAGCCCAGTACTTCTGTGTTGATTGTGGCTTTTCAGTAGCCAAGGAATTATCTTCTTCAAGAAGATAAAAATCTTTGAGTTGCAGCCTACAGTCTACCCAGTTTTGAGCACCTTTCTTGGCTTATAGGAAAGGGACAGAGATTGGTGAAATGATAGAGCTTTTCAGCAGTCACAATTGTATGCTCACCACCAAACATAAACCAGAAAACAATCTTATGGAGCTCTTTAGAAGCCCACCGAGCTCATGAGTAATGATCAAGACAATGGGGTGAGGAGCTAATTCTCTAAAGTTATTCTGGTCAGCTCTAGCTCTGAGAGCCTATTTCTACGGATTAAAATGATTGGGCTCTTTCTTCCAGTCCTTGTCCTCTTTGTCCTTAAAAAAAAATCATTGTGTCCAAGCCAACCCTTGGTTTGGGTGATTCATAATTCATCAACAATATTAATGTAGACACATAAAACACTGGGGAAGTTTACAAGTTTATAAGGCAAAGATTACGGAGCTCCTGGGGTCAGGCAGTCTTTGATCAAGGGTATAGAAGCCCAAGCCTCAAGTTCTTAATTGATGACATAGAGGCATCAAACTGTAGCTTCTGGGTGAAGCAAAGTAGAGATCCACTTAAAAAAATGGCAAGTACTCATCTTAGGTAATATATTGGTTTCTTAAGACAGAAGAAAAACATGTCAAGGCCCATAACGCTTGCTATTCTCACTTTTCATGCAGCACTTAGCATATGTTCTCGTATCTTGCTCTATATCTTTTATTAAAATGTTCCAATTATCTAATTAGCTTGGAATACTAAGAGAAGAAGTTGCAGGTACTGGCATTTTATGGAGATTTCCATGGACTGCAAACCCAGTGCAGCTTGCTCTGTGGGAAAACCAAGAGTGCCCAACAGAATGAAACTAGAGAAGTCTCCAAATAACCCATCAAGAGGCTGTTATTCATCCCTAGAGAAGGCAGACCCAACCACAGTTATGGTGGTTGCATCCGTAATCTGGAAAATCTGGAAGCATCTCCTGGGCTATTGGTGCCTGGACATGCTTCAGAGAGACAAGTGGTGTTCACGCTTAGTTAGCACAGAACCTATCCCGTTTGTCAGGGCTGACTTCTTCACGGATTGTCATTCAGAGCGCTCCTACTTTTGCTTCTTGGCTATTATTTTAGATACTTCTCCCACATCTTTTACACTATATGTTTGGACTGATAAACTGAGCGAGCTCTCTGACTCTCATCGAGATTACATCTATTTCTACCCCCTGAAGTACCGAGTCTACCGATTTCTTCTAGGAGAGGACTCTAAGAGGATGGGGCCTCCAGGCAGACCTCCATGCTTACCTGCCCGATCTGGTTGCATGAATGCTGTCGTGGCCATGTGGGGAAACAGGGTGAGGGAGTCTCGGTGAGTGCCTCGGAGGTGGATGGTGTTCCCTTGAAAGGAAATTCCGTGCATGTCGGTATCAGTACCCAATCCAATCATATGCCAGGAAACTCTGTCCTTCTTGCACATGTTCAGGCCTGGCTGGTTGCCGTACATGTAGCCATTAACAGCTAGCAGGAGGGAAAAAGAGAGGCAGAGGCCACTATAATTATGCTGAAAATACACCATCTTAGTGAAAAAAATTGGGGAGGGATAGTCAAGTATGTAAAACTATTGACAGAAGATCCTTGTTATCAGAAAAAAAAAATAATACTGGGAAAAAGCCAAACAGCAAATCAACTTAACATGGAGCCCAAAGTTAACAATGAATAATGAAAATATACTAAAATTATTAAAACGTCATGTTTAACAACACATATGTGAGGACACTAACTCCAAGAATCAATAAAGAATACACCAGGTTGTGTTCTGACATTTTCGGACAAAATTGTTTCATGGCATGATACGATATCCTCCAGTTTGCATTTTATTTTTACTTATTATAAAGAGTATCATTCTTGTAAGCATTTTATTGACTGCACTAATTCTTCTATATTCTCTAACACTCTATTTTTATTTTTTGAAACAGAATCTCACTCGGTCTCCCTGGTGGAGTGCTGTGACACCAGCATAGCTCACAGCAACCTCAAACTCTTGGGCTCGAGAGCTCCTGCTGCCTCAGCCTCCCAAGTAGCTGGGACTACAGGTGCCAGCCATGACACCTGGCTAGTTTTTTTATTTTTAGTAGAGACAGGGCTTGCTTTGCTCAGGATGGTCTAGAACTCCTGAGCTCAGGTGATCCACCTGCCTGGGCCTCTCAGAGTGCTGGGATTATAGGTGCGAGTCACCGCGCCTGGTCTCTCTAACACTTCTGAAGTGAGGATCTTTTTCTTTGGAGGTTTTCATCCTATCAACTCCTGTGTTAAATGTTTCTTCCTCAGTTACCAATACATTTAATTCTGTCAGACCCTCATTTGCCAGTGGCATTGCATTTGCTTCTAGAAGTTATCAGATATCTTTCCCTGATTACATGGATTCAGAATCATCTGAAAAACTTTCATTCGAATGACGCTGTAATTGCCTGTCTGGTCAGTGGAGAGGGAATTTGGCGGAGTATGGGATCACCATGTTGATAAGAGGTTAGTTCTTGAGTAAATAAATTTGCTTTGTAATAACTCCTCTTTCTAACTCCTACTTCCCAATAAAAACTTCAGGGACTTTAATAATGATTATTTAGACATGAAGACCTTCTGTTTCTATCTCTCCCAGGCAGTGCCTTGGGAAGGATTGGGAAACCACATTCCCACCCTGTAGAGAGAAGCACCAACTGAATAACAATATCCGACAGGTGAATATACATGATTATGTCTCACATTTGATATCCCACAGCGAGATAAACACTCTACCCCCCTCCTCCTCCCTGTTCGTGTTCCTATTAGGAAGGAGCAATTGACATACACATAAACAACCTGCTTTGTAATCCCATTAGCAAACAAAATTACATTTTATTTCTTGTCTGCAGAATTGTATTAAAATATGAGATTAGTGTTAGACATTTCAAGAAGTCCTGAGAACACCACATTTACTGGGAAAAAAAGATCCTGGATAATGCTTTGGCAAATCTTGGTCTAAATTTTGCCCATCAAATGTTAAAAAGGCACACGTGTAAATTAAGGTGCTAATAAATTTAGTCCTTGCCTGGCTGATAGAGAATCTTCTCTTGCTTTGGGACTCTATAAGGTCTCTCTTTCTGGATCATTAACTCACTCTCTCATCCATTCATTCATTCAACAAACTCGGTCTTTTTGAATACAGACACAACACAAAGCCCTTTTGCAGCATTCGAGGGCCCTTCTCTCTGGCTTTGTTGCTTTCTTTTACCCATTTCACGCAAGCAAGAGTGAAGCTAGAACTTAATTTATAATTAGTGTGGAATTTAATTAAGATATATTATTTCCTTGAAGTTTGCTTTAAAAACAATATGTCCTGCTTTTCTAAAACTACCAACATGAGTTTCACATTGCAAAATAAATCTGGGGCTAAATTTGACATGGTGCAATTGGTTTAATATTTTCTATATAAAAGCCTTTCCGATGATGAATTTCTTTTACGATTTAGCTTCTCTACTAAGGAATTGCTGTGTTTCCATAAGGATGCCGGTCTAGATGTTTCTCTCCAGTGAAACCCACACCTTGTCTCTTGTCTAGCTTTCTTCTTTTTTTTTGTAGAGACAGAGTCTCACTTTATCGCCCTGGGTAGAGTGCCGTGGCATCACACAAATCACAGCAACCTCCAACTCCTGGGCTTAGGCGATTCTCTTGCCTCAGCCTCCCGGGTAGCTGGGACTACAGGTGCCAGCCACAATGCCCAGCTATTTTTCTGTTTTTGCAGTTCAGCCAAGGCCGGGTTTGAACCCGTCACCTTCAGTATATGGGGCCAGCGCCCTACTCGATGAGCCACAGGCGCCGCACTCTTGTCTAGCTTTCAAGACCATCTGTTTTCAACTGTTCCCCTCCCATGATTCAAATGAAATCACACCGTAAAAAAATGAACTCAGTCCATAAAATTTGTTTCTCAACAAGCCTTATCTCCTGGAAGAAGTTATGAAAGAAGAGACCACTGCCCATTTTTCCCTTCTGAGTTCACTCAAATAGATATTTTATTTTTAAAACAATAGGACAGGAGGAATGTAGGGATGGTAGGTTTTCAGAGTGAAATGACAGAGAAATTACTAACTCATAGTGTTCAGTGAGGACTACAATCAATTTTTCTCTCGGCCTGCTTTCTTTCCATGCCCTCTCTTGCAAATAGGCACCCATGGAGTTCCCTTTTTGCAAACCACCAGAAACAACAGCCCAAAAGAAATGTAAATTCTGGCTCAGCGCCTGTGGCTCAGCGGGCTAAGGCGCCAGCCACGTACACCTGAGCTGGCGGGTTCGAATCCAGCCTGGGCCTGCCCAACAACAATGATGGCTGCCACCAAAAAATAGCTGGGTGTTGTGGCGGGCGCCTGTGGTCCCAGCTACTTGGGAAGCAGAAGCAGGAGACTCGCTTGAGCCCAGGAATTGGAGGTTGCTGTGAGCTGTGATGTCACAGCACTCTATCCAGGGAGACAGCTTGAGGCTCTGTCTCAAAAAAAAAAAAAGAAATGTAAATTCTTTCTCTTTTCATTTCACAAACTCTCTCTCATAGTTATTCCTGTAGCCTAGGGATTCCTGAGCCCTTCCTGAAGGAGCAATGGGCTGTGAACATCAGGCCTCACTTCTGAAACACCCCTAAAAAGTCTGTCTTCACATTATAATACCTTATGAATTTGTCTGCAACTGCTTTTTCTCTTTGCTCCCTTCAATTCAGCTGCACTCGATGTCAGCTGCGGTCGCTCTTCCTTTCTGTCTTTGGGATACCACACCTGTGTCCTTGCTCTTTTCTCTTTTTTCTCACTCTCTTTCTCTCTCTCCCTCTCTCCTTCTAAAAAAGATAAAATAACCTTTGTACTTTTATATCCTAATCTTGATCTAGAGAAATTCTTTTCTCATCCTGTGAGCAACTGCTAAGATTTCTGCCCTAACATTTTCCTTACTTGTGGCTTATTTGCCCCTTTTTATTATTTACCAAGAAGTTCAGAAACAAATTTCATATTTAGCTATACGAAAACTTTTCTCTTTATAGATGATCCTGAAAATGCACTACTTCATGTTTTCTCTGGGTCTAAGAGGGGGCTCTGTTGGAATTGCACATCTGAGACATGGGAGTCTGTGACCTGGTGAGTGTATGTCCCTTGTAAACTTGGAATTTTGTTAGTCTTCCATGTCAGGGAAGGAGGCACTTTTTTTTCCTGAGACAGAGCCTCAAGCTGTCACCCTGGTTGGAGTGCTATCACATCACAGCTCACAGCAACCTCCAACTCCTGGGCTCAAGCGAGTCTCCTGCCTCCGCCCCCCAAGTAGCTGGGACTACAGGTGCCCGCCACAACGCCCGGCCATTTTTTGGTTGCAGCCGTCATTGTTGTTTGGTGGGCCCGGGCCGGATTCGAACCCGCCAGCTCAGGTGTACATGGCTGGCGCCTTAGCCACTTGAGACCCAGGTGCTGAGCTTGGAGACACTTTTGTTAACTGCACACTTTTGTAGGCATTTTTTTTTTTTTGAGTGTGGACTCTTTCTCAGTTGGAAGAACAACCTTAGGAAATACTAACTCTGGGCAGTGCCTGTGGCCCAGTGAGTAGGGCGCTGGCCCCATATACCAAGGGTGGCAGGTTCAAACCCAGCCCCTGCAAAACTGCAACAAAAAAATAGCCAGGCATTGTGGCGGCACCTGTAGTCCCAGCTACTCGGGAGGCTGAGGCAAGAGAATCACCCAAGCCCAAGAGCTGGAGGTTGCTGTGAGCACTCTACTGAGGGTGACAAAGTGAGACTCTGTCTCTAAAAAGAAAAAAAAAGAAACACTAACTCTGACAATTAAGTTCTTGAACCCATCCTAGAAAAAGTGCTCCAAACCTCAGCTGAATATCACTGTGGTCACCTGGGAAGTGCTCCATTGGGAAGCTAAGCGCCGAGGCCAGAGCCCACGCCACCCTTCAAAGCGAGTTTGGAACCCTTTTTCTAGAGTGGCCCTCAGAGCTGTCACTGCATTACCCTTGATGTCTGAATGTCATCAAAATGTCTTCCTTTCAATATCCCCTTTATCTTCAGGTAAAGAAAAAAGTCACTAGCGGAAAAGTCACCACTGGACGTGGTGGCTTATTCTTGTAATCCTAGTACTCTGGGAGGCCAAGGGGGATAGATCACTTGTGCTCTTGAGTTCAAGACCAGCCTGAGCAAAAGTAAGACCTCGTCTTTACTAAAAATATAAAAATTATCCAGGAATGGCAGATGCCTGTAGACCCAGCTGAGGCTGGAGGATCCCTTGAACCCTGGAGTTTGAGGTTGCTGCGAGTGAAGCTGATGTCCAGGCAACAGAGTGAAAACTGTCTCAAAAAAAAAGAAAGCCACTGGGGGCCAGATCAAGTGAGTAGGGAGGGTGTTTCGATACAGTTATTTTTTTACTGGCTAAAACTCACTCACAGACAGTGGTGTATAAACTGTGCATTGTCAAGACGCAAGAGCCATGAGTGGTTCACCATGATTTTCAGTTAAGATTTTCCTGTTTTTCTGTTGATGTTTACTTGGTCTGCTGTGCCTCTCATAGTCCACCAACGATTTAACACATAATTCAATTCATTTTTGCAATGTTTTTGTCAGTTCAACTCATTACTGAGCCCTCCTTCATCAGCGATGCTTTCTCTCCCCTCAGAAAAATGTTTCACCCATTTGTACTCTGCTATTTTCTCATGGCATTATCCCCAGGAACTTGAACTAATATGTTCCTGATTTCACTTCCACTCTTGCCAAGTTTAACAAGACATTGATGAATGTTTGTTCATTGCTTTAATTCGAGCTCCAACATTCTCACAAAAACATGCCATAACAATAATGAACATCAGTCATCAAGACAGTGTCACATATCAACACAGATGCAGCTATGAGACGCTGATATACCCAAGTTATAAAACCTTACTGAGTTATTTATACAGCGCTGCCAATGTAAGGGCACAGCGGCAGGTCCGTGAACTTGACTGTCAGACCTCATATGCCCAACACTAATGAGCATCCTGTGTTAGTCACAACCAGTTAGCAGGTGGTTTGCTATTGTTAACACTTGATATAAAAAGAGCCAAGGAGGAAGCTATAGTAATTCCTCCCAAATGAAGACCTGGGATTGGAACACCTCGTGCTTTACAAATCGACCCTTTCAGCCGTCACGCATGCTACTTAATTAGACAGACTTTGCTGCATGACGATGATCTCCTATTATCACTTTGGTTTTCAGACTTAATGATGTTATTGTGCACCCAGTGGAGGGCATCTTTGTCAGTAATTTTCTACCTTTATGATGTGTTGTTTCATGGGAAGCAGATAAACTATTTTAGAAGGGTTTTAAGTGTTATAACATCACTGGGACACAGTGAGGTTTCACATCCTGTGAAGATGAAGGCATGAAATAACTTAACTTGTGACCAAGAACAAAACCCACGAAGCCAAAATCAAGATAATGAAAACATTGTCAGTGTCTTCCCTTCAAATGCCATTCAGCCTTTCCTCTGCGGGAGGGAGAGGCATTTGTCGTACCGTGCATGCGGTTGGACTTCACAAACTCTTCATCTTCTTTGTGGACACTGGCAGGACGCCAAGTAAACTTCTGAATGTTTTCATCCAGATAGCCGCTCAGATTCTCATCAAAGACTGTGAACAGCAGGTAAAACTCCTTGTCTATTCCTTTCTACAGAGAAGAAAGAAATGAACACATAAAAAGTGCAGCTTGGAGGAGTCTGGAGCTCAGCTTCGCTTTCAAAGTTCACACACGGTGGATTCCGGTTATGACCATCAGCTGTGGACTCACCGGGTTATTTTGGAAATCAGGATTCTGAACATGATTCACCCGGAAAATTCATCTTTCTCATCCTCTCACTACGCCCATCTGGGTGACTTCCCCCAAGAAAATCTGTGCCTGCTCAGAAGTCGTTCCTCTCTGTGGGGCTCCCAGGGCCAGGCTGGTCTTCACTGTCTTTTCCCCTGACCATGACCTCCACTGTCTCTCTCAGTCACCGACTCAGCCTCTCTCACTCACTGACTTCGTCTCCTCTGCTCACCTCCTGGCTTACCCCAGCCACCCCGGCCTTTTGCCTTCCCTGAACATACTAACCTCATTCCTGCCTCAGGGCCTTTTCATGTGCTGCCCCCACTGCCTAGAGGGCTCCCTTCCTGGGTCAGTTCTCTGTACAAATGTCATCTCCTCAGCCCACATCCACTCACCTGAACCTACTTTCCTCTGCTTCATGGCACTTATCTCCATCTGGAATTATATTTTAACTGTTTCTCCCACTGCAGCGTGGGCCTTAGCAGACATACTGGGCTCTGCTCTGTGTCCCTAGCTCCAAGAAAAATGCCGAGGAAAGCAGGCAGTCGGGGCATGTTTGTGAGTGCAATAATGAATTCATAGAGCTGACGAGACCTGGTTCAGGGGAAGACATTCAAGGCAGAAGTCCTAAGACAGAGGCTAGCTTGGCCTGTACAAGGAGCAGAAAGGATAAAGTAGATGGAGCACGAGGAGACAGCAGGCAACCAGAGGCCGGGGCACACAGGGCCTGGGTCGAGAAGTGAACCCACTGGAGGTGCTGACATGGGAAGTGACCTGATCTTACTTTCACTTCACAAATATCACACTTGTGTGGTGCCTATAGCTCAGTGAATTGGGCACCAGCCACATATACAGAGACTGGCGGGTTCAAGCCCGGCCTGGGCCTGCTGAACAACAAAGACAAACAAAAAATAGCCGGGTGTTGTGGTGGGCACCTGCAGTCCCAGCTGCCTGGGAGACTGAGGCAAGAGAATCTCTTAAGCCCAAGAGTTTGAGGTTGCTGTGAGCTGTGACACCATCGCAATCTATGGAGGGCAACATGGTGAGACTCTACCTCAAAAGAAAAAAGAAAAAGAAATATCATGCTTGGTGCCCTGTGATGAGATTAATCATGCGGTAGAGGAAATGTGCAGAGACAGCTCGGTGTAATGTCTGATCCTAGATCAGAGCTTGGACCAGGAAAAACATATTTTTTCTTTTGCTACAAAGGACATCAAGGGACAATTAGCAAAATTTTAAAAAGTATGTAGAGTTGATGATATCAAGAATAATTTTTGACTTGGATGATTTTGCTATTTATCAGAGTGACCTCAGTTTTTGGAAACACACACCAAAGAGACATCGTGTCTGCAGCCTTCTCTCAAACAATTCAGAAAAGAATGCAGAAAAACAGAGTAAAGTAAATGTGGTAAAAATGTTACTATTTGGGGAATCTGGGTTGAGGGTATGTGGGATCCTTTGTGAGTTTTTTGACATTTGTTCATAAGTCAAATTATTTCAAAATAAAAAGTGTAAGGTAGATATAGATGGGTAGAGGGTGGAAGAAAGGAATAAAGGAAAGAGAGAGAAAGAAAAAAGGAAGGAAGGGTAAGGAAGGAAGGGAGGGAGGGTAAAAATTGGGCGTTTGGTCGAACATTTAGTATAAAGAGTCACAGGTGTTAGAAAACAGCCTTATCACCTGACCACATCCTATTACATCCATTCAGCGCTGGGGATTTATGACAATTTACTGGACAGTGATGTAAACGCCTCTTTCTATGTTCCTATCAGGGAAACTTCTCAGGGGGTCTGGCACATGGTATTTTCTTGTTTTGAAGATAACTTTCTATCTGGTCAAATAAATTTTTCTCAGGCAAATTCCAGGTATGGATGTTTCAAATTACTGTGTTTTTTTTTTTCATGAATATTGTGTAAATAGCTCATGAATAGGATTGGCTTAGGCAGCAATTCTCACAGACTATAAGGTGTTTCAAGGAAGACCCAAAGTTACCACTCAATGGATGTAACAGGGGCAAAATCAGAGCTACTTTTCAAACATTATCTAGCACTTAATTTCCTTGGCTTAGGTATTTAGCTGGTAGGATGCTCAAAGTCCTAAGTTTTATAGCTGAGTTTTACTTCTTACTAGGTATATTTCCTGGGATTTTGCTCAGTTTCTTCAGCCTTAAAATAGGGATAATTATTCTGCTTTGCTTTATATGATTGTTGAGCTACAGGGCACTTATTCAGACTTGCAACACATGTAATAGACATTTCCAGGATTGGTCTTTCACGTAGGGGAGTAAAAATCGAAAGTGGACCAAGATATTTTGTGTCCTCCCAACCTGGAAATTCTTTTGCGCCCAGAAGTGGGCCCACATAATATCAGAAACTAGAAGATACACCATTTAAATAGATTGCCTTGCGATTTCTAATTGGTGAAGTAAATGGTTAAATGACTGGACTTCCCTTGTCTCATCACGTGTTTAATGCCGTGCTGCCTCAGTTTTACATACCGAGCTTTGCCACAGTGATCAGCATAACCATTCAAGCCTCTGAATTGGGACTTGCAAGAGGTTATCTACAAATATGCTCCTTCCTTCAGCCACGGTAATTAACGTCCAGTTTACAATCAATCGTGAGTCACAGTGGTTCTCAGCCTTGGCTACGCATTAGAATCACCTGGAGATTCTGATTGAGGGATCTAAAGCATCTGCATAAAGGATGTTTAAAGGAAACCTTGTCCAAGAATAATGCCAATTAAAATTCCACGTGCATTTCTGATGATTCCAGAATCAGAGCACTACCAGGAGACACCCACACAATTTCAATACCAAGCAAGAAGAAATCCTAGGTTCCTGGGTGGGCATTTGTAATTGAAAATTCAGATCTTTAAGTTTTTGTCCCCCAAAATAAAATAAAATTCTCATCATGTAGAAATCAGTTTCAAGAGGAAGGAGAAGAAATCCCTCTTTGCAAGTGACTCATATCAGTTCTCTCCAGTGATACTGTGAATCTCTCCCACATACAGCCCTCAGAAGAACCAGTGACATTGAATGGCCTACCTGTGTCCCATCAGCATTGAGAACACCTTTTTTACAGACTAGCAAAGGCCCCACCAGGCCAGAGTTTGTGTCTTTGATTGGGTCAACTGCTGAGAAGTAAAGATAGGTCAGACAGGGAGGGTCATCAGCCATAGGGCTCACGCTTTCAGGCACTGTCCACTTGTAGGTGAAGGTTTCACCTGGTTTAACATGTGCTCCAGGTTTCTGAAATCCTGAGAATATAAATGAAACAATTACTCAATGCAACAGCCAAGAGCATTAAACTTGTCATACTGGGTCTTTGAGCCTTCAATGTCTCTCTGAGGATGAATTTTGCATAAGGACAGCTGTCTCCTCTTAGGTTCCCTATCAGAGGAACCAAAGTCTCCTGTTTGATGGGACTCAAGTCAGGGGATTATCTTCTTCATACATTGCATACTATTTCTTACTCAAACACCAGGCTTAGCAAATATTAAACAAATAATAGTGGTCCATTCAACAATTCAATGGAAATCCACAAAATACCATTGGAGTGCCTCCTCCATGGAATATATTTTACTTGGCCCTGTAGAAGGTATCAAAAATTAAGCAGGAGAGATCTTTAAAGAGTTTGAAATCTAGCAGACTGAACTAGGAAATAACTCAAATAACTACAAGATGGAGGAGACTAGTGAACGCCCAAAGTTATAAAGCTGATGAAAGGCAAATCTGGGATTCAAACTCAGTTTACCCGCAGAATTTCCCGCAATGTACAGCAGTAAAGCTCTTCGTCTTATAGAAAAGGACATGGTTGTGAAAGTAGCTCACTCTGAGTTTTACTACATTGCAAAGGAAAGAGGAAAGAAGTTAACATTTTCTAAGAAGCTACTCTGGGCCAGACCCTGTCCTAAATTCTCCCATCTCTTTCCAAACCCCTGTGAGCTGTCATTATCTTCATTTGACTGATGAAAAGAATAAAGTCTGAAAAGTTTTAACAAGTGCCCAAGCTCGCAAGGATGGTAACAGACAAAACCAGGATTTGCACCTGGTCTGTCTAGTTCTCAGACCTTTACTCACCCATCCTGCTTCCTCCCTAAGCCTGAGCTAAGACTTACCATCTAGGTTTGGGGCTGCATCTGATGCCTTGTCATAGATCACACCATGGGGCAAAATGCTGTAGGCTTTGTCGGCTTTGTTGGCAAAGGTCACTAACAAGGTATCACCCACCTCTGCCTTGATGACTGGGCCTGAAAAATATCAAGTGGAGAACAGAGGGAAATGAAGACACAGAAAGAAGTAAATCAAGGCAGAAGAGTCATCCTATGTAGATGTACATGCCCAGCCAACATTGGCAGGGTTCAAAGTGTGAAGGATGGTTTTACTGTACCAAGAATTCCAAGATGGACTTCGGCAGCAGACAGTCTCTTTCTTTGGGTAAAAGTTGCATCAACAAACTCAGTGTATCGAGCTTTCCAGTATCTTCCTCCTATTCTGTTGTCTCCTTGTGTGAAGAAGAGCTCAGAATCACTGTGAAAAAACACAGGATCCTGCCTGAGAACACATTTCAGTATATCTAGCAAATGCTTTAATCGTGGAGCTTCACTTTATTATCTTTAGTCCAACTCACCTACCCATCTCCCCAGAAAAGATAACACAAGCTTTAACAAAGTACTCAGAACTAGTCAGGCAGCCTGACAGTCTTCAGAAGCCGGGTGATGCTTAAGTTCATCTTTCCCTTAGCTACTGTACTTTCTGTCCCCAAAGGTCCAGCAACCAAACACGGGGTAGGTAAACTCCTTGCTTACGAGTGTTGGAGTCCCAGAATGGTGTCCTACAAACTAACAAAGAGCTAACTGGTTTCTTTGCAGAGTAAGCAACCCCCTCTCTCTTGCTGTTGTCAATATAAATAGTTTCTGCATCTAGTAAGCTCTTTGATATCTGGCATGATTGAGGAATGGAGTGTCTAGTTAATCAGTAGTTTAATCAGTGGAGTATTATCATATAAACTACACACATGTGAAATACCAAATTTTCAAGTTGCAAATACAACAATGTAAATTCCGACTAAGACTATCTCTGTACTCTGTCAACAGTATTGCCACTCCTGCAGGGGGGTACACTGCTTTTGTCTTCTTTTTCTGCTCCATCCTCTTATCTCATTCATTCTTACTTTATACATTTCTTTTTGTAACCTTCTTTTTCTACACCTTTTGTGCATCTTTTATTTTTCTTTCTTCCCACTGCTACAACTCCCATTCATGCCCTGATTGCCTTGATTCTGGACCAAATATGACCCTCCTAACTGCACACTTGGCATCTTCTATCTCACACTGGCTCATGCATTTTTTCCTTAACATACACACTACTACAACATTAATCTGGACAATGGAAAATTTCATTGTCATTTACCTGCTTCAAAAATCTTCATTTGCTTCTACTGCCAATCAAAAAAGTTCAGAAGAATTAAAAGTCCTCTGCACCTCCTGGGACAGTGACCCCATCAGAGCCCAAACTGGACTGAAGGTGCCCAGGGCAAATTCTCATGGCTCCAGCTTGTGTCATCACCCCTCAAGAGCCCCAGGTTTGCCTTACAGTGGAGCGCCAGGAGAGAAAATTTCTTTTGGACACTGGAGCAACCTTTTCTGTACTTCTCTCTAATCCTGGTCTTTTA
>CAUYON010071927.1:0-13897 GCA_963573935.1 Arctocebus calabarensis
CGCTGTCTCCCTGTGTCCCCAAAGGGAAGTTTCTGGGCAGATCCTGCCTGGCAGAGATGCCTGAAGTCCTCTCTCCCCAGTCTCACTGTGCCCAGCCGCAAGGAAGCTGTTACTCGTCCGCCATCTTGCTCCGCCCTCCAAAATGTATACACATTTTAAGAAAGAAAAAAACTATATTGAAATTGTAATACTCAATATACAGCAATAACAAAAGATAAATACAAGTCACATTTGAGCACCTTTTGTAACTGCAAAAAGTCAAACATGACTTGAGCATTACAATTTTAGTACTGTTTTTCTTTTCTTAAAATGTGTGTACATTTTTTGGCATCTCTGTATATACAGATATGTCTGCATACGAGTGTGTATGTTTTAACAAAAAGAGGACCACCCCACACATACACCTTTATACCTTAGCAATTTGCTTTGTTCCTTAACAGATATATGGGGATTCTCTTTCCCAATGTGTGAACACTCACCTTCATCATTTTCATGATCTCAAAATACCGTACACATGACACACAAATCATTTACTTAACCAAATTCCTAGTGGAATAGGAATCCATCTAGATCCTTCCTATGTCTTCGAAAAGCATGTTGTTCCTATGCCAGCATCACTGACCCCCAGGTGACCTACTTACTGTCGATCCCGCTTGCTCCACGGGCGAATGGCTGAGCTCCTGCTGCCAGCCTAACTGGAATGCAGCACTGTGTTGGCCGTGTCGTTCCCAGCCTCACTTGTATCGGTACCTGTGATGCCTCACCTGTATTGGGTATTCATGGGATTCCAACTTACCTGCCTTCATCCCGTGAACTTCCACCGGCTTCATACCGAAGCCAGTTTCAAGTATGCTTTGCTGGTAAACCGGCTTCTCCAGCCCGAGTTCACTGAGATGTCCAGAGTGAGGGCCCAGAGGCCAGGGCTCTGCCTCTCCCTTGCCTGTCCTCAGGGAGCAGCTCCCCTGACCTGGACTCTCAGCTCTGTGACTGCAAGCCCAGCCCCCAACAGGCTAAGTGCCCTGAGGCAGCATGTTATTAAATCCTGGGAATAACCCTGGGAGGCAGCCACATTATCACCTTCCTTTTACATGGACAGAAGGGAACGCAGGGTGACTTGCCAAGGTCTAGTGGCTTACAAGACCTGGAGTTCAGACTGCGGTCTACCTGCTACCATCCAGGGCTACCTGCCCCACCTCCTCTTGAAGTGGGCAGCCAGGCTGCATAATGGAACAAAGGCAACCACTGCCTTCTTCCCGTCTTTCCCTAGCTACCTTGAATGTGCTAGGAGAATGATGGAACTGCTGCCACCAAGAGTCCTATAGATGCAATGGCTCCCCGCCATCACATTGAAAGCCTAAAATTGAAACACACTTGTGCTGGCAAGGATGTGGAGCAGCTGGAATTTCATGCATTGCTGGAGGGAAAGTTTGGACAACTGTACTGCAGTTTCTAATTAAACTTAACACACACCTAAGCTGTGACCCAGAACTTCCACCGCCAGGAATCCATCCAAGAGAGATTAAAAATATCTACAGGTCTACAAAAAGACTTGTGTAAGACTGAAGCCACTCTGTTCATATCAGCCAAAAGGAAGAAGCAGCAAAAATGTCTAACAATAAGAGAAAGGATAAACAATTTGTAGTATATTCATTCATTGGAATTATATTCAGTAATAAAAAAGAACAAACTTCTGATACCATTCAACAATGGCATGAAGGGTGAATCTCAAACACATTATGTTGAATGAAAGAAGGCAGATATAAAAGAGTACTGTATGATTCCATTATATGAAGTTCAAGAATAGGCAAAACTGGGGCGGCACCTGTGGCTCAGTGAGTAGGGCGCTGGCCCCATATACCTGAGGTGGCGATCCCAGCCAAAAACTGCAAAAGAAAAAAAAAAGAATAGGCAAAACTAACCTGCGTTGAGAGAAAACAGAACTGTGTTTATCTGACTGGGTGGGAGAGAGGTAACAACAACCTAGAAAGGGTAATGAGATGGTTTCCTGGGGTGTCCTATATCACGGGTGTCCAATCCAACGGCTGCAGGCCACATGCAGATTATCTGAGGTCTGTTGCTTTTTTTTATCGGTGAAAAGTATGCACAGACCTTTTCTTTTGTTCTTCAGCCTTTGTTAATGTTTGTGTATTTAATGTGTGGCCCATGACAACTCTTATTCTTCCAATGTGGGACAGAGGAAAAAAATAAGGTTAGACACCCCTGTATGCAATATTTTGGCTGCTGATTACAGGGTTGTATACTTTTGCTAAAATTCGTGAAACTGTACGCTTAAGATTTGTGTCTTTTACGGTTCGTAAAGGATATCTCAGTAAAGTAATGTTGGCATTATAAATATACAGGGACTTAATAAGGTACAAATTTATTTCTCTCTCCAAATCAGTCCAAGTGGATAGGTGAACTCTGCTCCATAAATTCACCTAGGGACCCAGGCTAGGGGATGGCGTTGCCATTTTTAGGACATTGTTCTCTTCTGCATGGTCAAAGGTGGGCCATCAAGTCCCAGTTCCAGCCAAAAAGAAGGAGAAAGAAACTTAAGGGAGGATGTGTTCTGAGCCACACCTAAAGGTGACACCCACACCCCTTCCTCTCCCGGTCAGTTGGCTGGGAGGTGGCCACAGGGCTACACCTTCCTGTAGGGGGACCAGAAATTACAGCCCAACTGTTGGAGGATAAGGGGGTTTGGGTAGATGGCTGGCAGTCGCTGCTGCTGCTTAGAAAACTCTTGGACCCAAAGCCTTCCCTCTCCCCACTTCAGTACTCTGGCCAAGATCTTTGCCCTGCAGAGGAGTGCCCTATACTTCACCCAAGAAAGCTCCTCCCACTCTGACCCCCAAGGAACAAACAACATTCTCTTTGCATCCCAACGGACTGCAGGTCTAGCTTGGTTTTCTTCTATTCTCTGTCACCAAGACACCTCCTCACCACTCAGCAGCAGGGTGAGGCTCAGCATGTGGCTCTGTAATTCCCACCCCCACAGATGCCGGCCACGTGGACTCTTCTGGCCCTGCCTGAAAAGACAGTCCCTGGAGTAACTCCACGAGGTGAGGCTGGGGTGGGAGGGAGGGAAAGGGACTGCCATGGTAAGGGCTGGGGGAAAGGGAGGGATAGGGACTGCCATGGTAAGGGCTGGGGGAAAGGGAGGGATAGGGACTGCCATGGTAAGGGCTGGGGGAAAGGGAGGGATAGGGACTGCCATGGTAAGGGCTGGGGGAAAGGGAGGGGCAGGAGACCCCGGGACTGCCATGAGGTGAGGGCTGATGGGTGGGAGGGAAGGACTGGGACTGCCATGAGGGGAGGCCTGGAGCAGGGGGGAGGATAGGGACTGTCATGAGGGGAGGGCGGGGTGGGGGGAGGGAGGCACAGGGACTCTGGAGCAGGCCCATTCCGAGCACCCCTAGGAAGCACTCATTTTAGTTACTCTGGTCTAAGTCATTTGGAAAGGAAGCATTGGCACCTAGCCGGCGCTAGCAGGCTGCTGGGAAATGCTTGTGGCAGGAAGGCCGTAATGGATCACAAGCCCTGCTCAGTCCTCTCTGGAGAATGAAAAAGGGGCAGGCCGAGGTGTGTGTCCCCCAGTGGATGGCTGCGATGTGTCTGCCACCCTCTGAGAGCAAAGCAGGGCAGCAGCTGCAGAGGATGCTCTACTTCCAGAGGGGAGGAGGGGGAGGGCGCCCCCGGCAGAGCCAGGCCTCCAGGCCCAGGATACAAAGCAGATGACTCCTGCACACCACCCCAGCTCTTCCTTACAGATCCTGCCAGCCTGAGGATCCCCAGCTGGGAAGGGAGGGAGCTATTCAGCTTACTCCTCCGGAAGATGCTCCTGCAGCTGCTCCCGTTGGCCCCACGTCCCTCTCTCTGTGCCAAGGCTTCATTTGAAAACTCATCTCTCTCCCCCATGCCTGATGAATCCATGGCACTTGTGTTGGCGTTTCCTCTCGGTGCAAAGACAAAGATAGCATCGCACTACAGAAAGGTTGAAGACTAGAGAAAAGACAGGGCCATCTAGGGTGCCACCAACCTGCTATCCCACTCACCCTTGGCATGTGCTCCTGGCATAGGAGCCCAGCCCCGCCCTGGGCTTCATGGGTCTGCCTGCGTGGCGGCCACTGCCCAGCCCAGACCCTCCTTGATAGTATCCAAACCACAAGGCCGCTGCTGGGCCAGGGCAGGGCCGTGGCTGGGGTAGACACAAACTGCCCCAAGTCTGAGGGTGTCTACAAGGCTGCTGGGCTTATGCACAACCATTCTCCCATTGGAAAGTTTAGAACCAAAGGCCAGCACTGGATGGAAAGACCTGGTCACTGGGAGACGGCCAGGCTTGGACCCAAAGTCCGGAGATGAGGATGCATTGCCAAAGACTGCAAAGCTGCACTGAGGTGTACCAAGCTGCCCACCAGCCCTTCCCGGCCCCAAGTCTCTACAGGGAGTTCAGACCCGAACTTGCCCGCAGCTGCACACTTCCTCTGGCCCGCTCTGCCTGGCCCTTCTCCGGTTTCCTGAATCACTTCACCATGGGCTGAGGTCTGGCGTTTTCCAGAAGTTAGTCTCCTCTCTCCCCCGTAAGTGGGGGTTGCCTATGGCATGCCCAGGTGCAAGAGCGGGAGGTGCTGGTGCTCGTGGTGGTGGGCACCTGCTCTCTCGCTCCAGGGCTGCGGGGGGCAGGTGCCTGTGAGCACCTCCGCGCGCACACAGTCTCAGACTGTTCTGTAAAAGAGGAATATAATGCTGTATACCTTAAATGTGTGTGTGTGTGTGTGTGAAATGTGGTTATAATGCTTTAGAGTTTATAAGGAGCAGGAACTGTGTGGGCAAAATCTCTCTTCTCTTCCTGCAACCTAGACACTTCGTGCTTAGTTTGAGATATATAATTAGTCAGACATATGATGCTTTCCCATGAAATGAGCAGAGTCAGTAGTAAAACCAGCAATATGATTTTGAGCAAATTCTTTCCCCTCTTCCAACTTCAGCTTCCTTCTCCAGAGGACAGGGGTAAAACACTACTGCCTGAGCACACCTAGTGCCCAGATCTGGCTTCTAGTACTATTCTCCAATAAAAAGAACTAGGGCTCCTGGGAGAATTGGCTGGTTTGGGGGCCGAGGCAGAAATTATATAGACTTCTTTTTTTTTTTGGCTGGGGCTGCGTTTGAACCTGCCACCTCCATCATATGTGGCCAGTGCTCTACTCCTTGAGCCACAGGCCCTGCCCATGGGGCAGAAATTATATAAACTAAGCCTGGAAAACTAAAACAGCTGGTCTCATAGGAGAAAGTAAAATAGTGGTTACTAAAGGCTGAGAAGGGAAGGGGGAAGAGCTCAGGAGGAAGTTGGATAAATGATACAAAATAATTCTAGACAGGAAGAAAAGGCTCCAGTGCTCTGCACACTTTAGGGTGGCTACAGGTAACATGATTTATTGTGTTTTTTCAAATATCTAGCAGAGAGGATGTGAATGTTCTCAACACAAAGAAATGGTGAATGTTTGGGCTGATGGATTTGCTAATTACTCTGATTTGCACATATGTATCAAAATATCACAATATACTCCATAATATGTACTATTATTATGTGACTGTTAAAAATCATCATGAAAAGTAAAAAAGACAAGCCTGGAGCATCTTGAAGTATGAGAAAGTTAAGAAAGTACTAAAAAACTGGCCCGGTGTAGTACTCACACGTGTGATCCCAGCACTCTGGGAGGCCAAGGTGGGGGGATCACTTGAGCTCAGGAGTTCAAGACCAGCCTGAGCAAGAGTGAGACTCCATCTCTATTAAAAATAGAAAACTAACCAGGTGTTGTGGCAAATGCCTGTAGTCCCATCTACTCAGGAGGCTGAAGCAAAAGGATTGCTTGAGCCCAAGAGTGTGAGGTTGCTGTGGGCTAAGTGGCCATGGCACTCCACTCAAGGTGAGAAATGAGACTCTGTCTCCAAAACAAACAAACAAACAAAAAGGTGCTAAAAGACCACATCAAAACCAAAATTCATCGCCCAATCCACAATAAATGTGATGGGGAGAGTGTGAGGAGATGAGGGGAGTCTGCCAAAGGGTACTCAAAGGTGGAACAATATGAGTAACAAATAAAGTGGTATTAGATTATAAACCAAAATAAATATCCACAGGCCCATATTGCTGTAGATAAATGGTTAGATGAATAAATAAATAAATGAGAAGACCAATCTTCTGTGCATAAGAATTCTAAATTATTTATATAGACGCCCTGCCTTGAAGAAAGTGCTGGAACATAACCTCACGTCTGAAGTGTGGGCTGTGTATAGAGACTTCCTAACAGCACAATACAGAAAGGGGAAGAAGAGTAACTTCACAGCACAGAAATCAGGCAAGCATCCCCTAATCAGGGGTCAAAGCTAATATCAGCAGTGGTAACTCACATTAACAATTTGTACCCTTGATGTGACACGATGAAAACAGCACTTTACCTCTGTGGTCTTTCTCCCCCAAACACATTAACCCAGTCTGATCAGGGGAAGAACTTCACCAAGATACCTGATTACTACTCCTGTCAAGGAGTCCAAAAACTGTCAAGGTCACCAAAAACAAGGAATGTCTGAGAAACCCTCACAGCCACGAGAAGCCTAAATGTAATGTGACATCCTAGATAAGACCTTGGAACCAAAAAAGGACACTATATTAAAATTGAGGAAATCTGAACAAAGCAAGGACTTCAGTGAAGAATGAAAAGTATCAATATTGAATCATCAGCTGTGACAAAGGTATCATACAAGTGAAAGATATTAATACCAGGGGACGCTGGGTGTGGAGTATGCAGGAACTGTCTGCACTATGTTAAATTTTTCAGTAAATCTAAAGCTGTGGCTCTGCACCTACAGCTCAAGTGGCTAAAGCGCCAACCACATACACCAGAGCTGTGGGTTCGAATCCAGCCCGGGCCTGCCAAACAACAATGGCAACGACAACAAAAAAATGGCTGGGCGTTGTGGTGGGCGCCTGTAGTCCCAGCTCCTTGGGAAGTTGAGGTAAGATAATCACTTAAGCCTAGGAGTTTGAGGTTGTTGTGAGCTGTGATGCAATGGCACTCTACCCAGGGTGACAGCTTGAGGCTCTGTCTAAAAAAATAAAATCTGTTGTAAAATTTAAAAGTTAAGGCTCGGCACCTGTAGTCCCAGCTACTTGGGAGGAGGAAACAGGAGACTTGCTTGAGTCCAGGAATTGGAGGTTGCTGTGAGCTGTGATGCCACAGCACTCTATCCAGGGTGACAGCTTGAGGCTTTGTCTCAAAAGAAAAAAAATTAAAAAATTAAAAAATAATAAATAAATAAAATGCATGGACCGTGTTGAGCACAGTGCCCAGCAGGTGGTAATAAGTATGTGCTTAATGGCCCTGCCAGTGAGGAGAGAAACCAGAGTTAGAAGTGCACTGGAGAGTATATGACTATGCGAAGTATGACTCCAATACCGAGTTCTGGCTGTAGTACCTTATCAGCAGTGCACAGAGGGCTGCCCACCTCCTGGAGAGGGCTACCACACTATGGCTGCCTGGTTTGCATTTCTGTAAAAACCTGCGGATCAGGGGCTGGGTGGAGATAGCAATGCCAGCTGACATACTAGTCATAGCCAGGACTGACATATTCAGGCTTGCTGATTTGCACAGAGCTGATCAGAGCAAAGGTGTGAATAGCAGTGTCCCCCAGAGAAAGAAGTATCCCCTGCAGAACTTTGGAGGCTGCATGACCATGGCTTTGCTCCCTTGCCAGGCTGCATCCAGCCTCTCTGATTAGGATGCAAGCTGGCCAGGGGCTCTGGATCTTGTGCTCTAACTCCATCCCTTGTAGCAGCTACCTTGACATCCCTCATGCCAGCCACTATACTTGCACCAGCCACCTGCCATGAAGAGAGACCATCCCTATCTACCAGGCAACACAGTTTATTCTAGGGCTCTAACCTCTGCAGCTTTAATGCAGTCCTTGCCCCCAAAGGTGCTTTATCATTCAGGCATAGAGCAGGAAGAACAGTGGTAATGTCAGCGGACTGGCTCTGGAGAAATCCAAGTTATGGAAAAACAAATCCAGACGTAAGAAACCCAAATACTCAGAGTATTACTTTGCATAGTTGGGGTTGCATGTGGCAGAAACCCAACTCAGCTAAGTTGGGAGAAGGAGGTGACGTTTATTAGAAAGATGGCGAGATTAGTTTACACAATCAGGGCACAGAATCAAGGCTGTTCCAAGGATTACCCATGAGAACTGAAACTCCAGTGTTGTGAAGACATTTTCTGTGGGTTTCTTGCATCTGCCCTCCTTGCTTGCTGGCTGTGCCCCTCAGGGCTGCTTCCCCCAGACAGCTGGAACCATGGCACGGATAGCTCCCAAGCCCACTGTCACCCCACCTTCCCCCCAAAGAGCAGGAAAGCTCTCTATTCATCTCCCTCCTCTAGCCAAGTTTTGTTAAAAAAAAAAAAAGTCTCAGGGAAGGAATCTGATTGGTCCACTTCAACTTACACACTTACCTCTAGGCCAATAAGGCTCGAGACATTTTCTTCCTGTTCAGACCACACATTAGAATCAGAACAGTCAAGAAAAGGAGTCCCCTGCAGTGATTCGAACACCAAAGAGAAATTAATATAAAGGGGGAATTTCTAATTGTGTTTAAAATTGTTACTGGAGTGACTGAAAAGGCAAAAAGAGGATGATGGATGCAGAGTTAGCAGCTGTCTGAAACAGCTACTAACTTTAGGTCAAGGGGAGCAAAGGGAGGAGGTTAGAACACTTAACTCTTAGAAATTTAAAGGAGGGGCCCAGACTTCAGCTGGTTGGTGTCTCTGAGCCAGTTGCAGTAAAGCTGCTGCCATCAGAATGCGTTGCTGCTGATCGGGGCTGCCGGGGGTGGGGAAGGAATCTGATTGGTCCACTTCAACTGGGGTGGGGATGGACAGTGACTGTGCTTGGGCACAAGGCTACTTTATGGGGTGATGGAAATGTTGTAGATTGTGGTCATGGTTGCACAACTCTGTCAATATGCTCACAATTATTGGATGGTATACTTGAAACAGAATTTACAGTATGTAAATTGTACCTCAATAAAGCTTTAAAAAATGTGGGTGGCACCTGTGGGTGTAAGGCGTTGGGCCCTGGCCCCATTGCCAGTGGTGGCTTGTTAAAACCCCACCCAGGCCAAAAAAAAAAAAAAAAAAAAAAAAAGTGCAAGTAGCAGAAAACCATTGGAAAGAGTAAGTTCCTTCACCTGCCTCCTGCCTGTCCGCGTCTCTGCAGTGCCCCTGTCTGCAGAACCTCAGTTAAGAAGCTTTGCAACCTGAACAGCAGAAGTGCCATGTGTGTTCTTGGCCCAGCACCCCAGAGCGGGGGACAGAGGTGAGTTTGGAGCATCAGCAATTGCTTAATAACTGTCTCAGGCAAGGGAACCCTGACTCCCCAAAGGAAGGAGGTTTGTGGTTCTTGAAAAAGGCCTAGAGAACCTGCCAGGCAAGCTGAACAATAAATTTCCACAGCAGAGAGCCCAAGAGGCTGGGAAAAAAGGGCTGAGACACCGATGCAAACGCAAGAGAAGAGGGGAGCTGTAGAGTAAGAGAGAGTCAGGTGACACCGTGTGAAGGGCAGGGCAGCTGTGACAGGCGGGAGCTCATTATGCTCTGCTGCCTAGAGCCAGGGACTGGGGCTGAGTGAAATAGTTTTAGTTCTGAAGACTGTGTGGACAGGAGCACCTTGTTCTCAAAGACGTTGCATCCTGATGCTCAAGGAGCACTCTAGTGGCACCTGCCGTGGTGGGGACGCAAAGGTATGGGTTCGTGAGGGCCACAGGGTCTCAAATGCCACATTCAAGGGTTCGCCCCTTTAGATGGCTTTCCCTGCCTTGACAAAATGCAAATATCCTTTAAACGGTAATACCAGTGTTTCCTTCATTCTAAAATACTTATTGTGTGACTACTCTGGGGCAGCACCGTGGTACCTGCAAGTGTTCCTAAACGGTTCTCTTCTCTGACAAGAGAAAATGTCGGCAGATGAGGGGAATTAGGAAATACAGATAAGAAAGTTCTTGAACTCAACAGTTTCTGGACCCAGTAAAGGCAAGCCTGGAGAGACAGAAAGTCTATCACAGCTGCCAGGGGTGTGCAGGGAGGGGACAGGGAGTGACTGCGAATGGGCAGGAAGTTCCTCCAGGAGTTGGGGGGATGCCGCCAACTCTGCCAATACATTGTATGACAATCACTGAGCTGTGCACTTAAAAGGGGGAATTTCATAGCAGGTAAATTATACCTCAATAAAGCAATTTCACAAAACAATAGTATCTCAAATGTTTTTATGGACAAGACGTCCACTGTGGACTGGCACCCTACCCACACAGCCTCTGCTGCCATTAAAAGTCTACGAAGCAAGGTTGCTGCTTCCCCCACACCCTCCCTGTTGCAGCTGGGAGGTGGGGGAGGCTGCCTCTCCCTTCCGCCTTCCCAGGGCCACGGAGGGAGGGGGCGTTGCTCCTGGATGGTCAGAGTTCCCAGGCAGTCAAGTCCCACAGTCCCAACTCTGGCTCTCCCCACTATTCCATGTGGCTGCAGGGTGTGGGGACGGAGGGCCAGCCTGGGGAGGCCCTGGCCTGCTGCTCTGTCTTCAGTTCCATTTGTCCGTGCAAACCGAGACTGAGATTCAGGAGTAGGATATGGGACTGTGGCTGTGGACTCCTGCCCAGCTTCTACCCGCATTCTGCAAGGAGGGTAGTGGGCTATGGCTCAGCTATTAATAACAGGATGTATTGATCCCTATTCTGCACTTGTCACTTTTGCCTGTGTGAAAAATAAGACAGCCTTTGTGCATTTCTAGTGTCTTGCTATAAATAATCCAAATAGCACCTGACCCTCCACTATATGTCCTTAGAGCATTCCAGGTTGAATTATTGGTGTGTTTAATTAGCAGGTGTGGCAGGTTCAGACATTGGGCTGCCCCTGTAGAGCTGGACACCCACAGACGAGCACAGGCATTCACTAGGGCAGGGCTTGTCACACTTTCATGTGCATTTGTCATGACTTGGAGGATCTCCCTAAAATGCAGGTCCTGATTCAGGAGGTTGGGACGGTGCCCTGATTCCGCGTGTCTAATAAGCCCACTGTGGGGGCCCCTTACTGCTGGTCCAAGCACCCATGTGGAGTTAGCTTGCATCTAGAGCAGTGGTTGTCCACCTTCCTAAAGCCGCAGCCCTTTCATACAGTTCCTGTGGGTCGCGACCCACAATCGCTGCTCTAGAGCGTCTCTGCCCAAGACGTGAAGCCTCTGCTGCTTCTCCTTGGGGTGCTCACCTATATGCGAAGGGGCAGGGCTCTTCCCGGCAGAAGCCCACAGGGGCCACTGGACTCTGGGTGCATGCTGAGGGTCTCTCCATCTCCACATCAAGTCCAGACTCCATGTCCTGTGGGGGCTGCAGGTTGGCATCACAGCAAAGGCAGCAGCTGCCGCACTCCCTGGCCCAGCAGAGAAGTGAGGAGCAGTTGATTAAGCAGGAAGGGACAAGCTCCATCTGAGATCAGTGTTCACCAAGGACTCTCTTAGTCAGGAGAGGACAAGTGCCATATGTCCTCTGCTCAGCACCTTTGAAGCCTGACTCCTGCAAGTGGTAGACGGGCCCTGGACTGCTGCCAACAGCAAACAAAACAGCATTTTCTGCCAAAGGCAGAAACAGCCACTCAGGCTCATGTGGCCCTTCTCTGAGCCAGAGACCAAGTGCTCAGCCTCGCTAGGTGCCATGAACGTGGAGAGGAGAAAGACCAGGTTCTTGTCTTTGGGAGGCCACCACCTGAAGTGCAAATGACCTGTGGGCCACAGTTGCATGAAAAGGAGGCCCAAATAAGAGAAAAACTGCTTGGGAATGGGGAGGCAGAGGCGTAGGGAGAAAGAACTACCTTGGATTAGGTGGCATTAGAGCTGCGTCTCAAAGGATGGGCAGGACTGAGGCAGTAGAAACGGGCAGAGAGGAATAGTCTGTGGGGAAACACGGACGGGGTCTGTTTGAGCCTCTGATGAGGCACAGAGACAGCTCACTTTGTCCACTAAGCATGGGATCATGGGAAGTGACAGAAAAACAAATATTATTAAAATTATAATGCAGTTGTGAGTTCTAAAATAACCAGGAGTTGGTTGGGCATGGGGGCTGTAATCCTAGCACTCTGGGAGGCTGAAGCAGGAGGATCACTTGAGCTCAGGAGTTTGACACCAGCTGAGCAAGAGTGAGACCCCATCTCTACTAAAAATACAAAAATTACCCTGGCATTGTGGAAGGCACCTCTAGTCCCAACAATTCAGAGGCTGAGGCCGGAGGATCATTTAAACCCAGGAGTTTGAGGTTGCTGTGAGCTAATCTGAAGCCATGGCACTCTAGCCTGGGTAACAGAGTGAGTCTGTGTCCCAAAGCAATAAAATGAAATAAAATTCAGACGTCACTGGCAGAGAAGCTGTGAGGAAAGTATAGAGCAGTCCAGGAGCTCAGAGAAGGGACATATTCCTCTGGGCCCCGTCTTTGGGCGTTACCTAAAAAGCAGCAGGCTTGGCAGGCAGACAATCCAATTGGCCCAGAATGGGCCTTTGGGTAGAGCCTGCTGACAAACCCAGAAAGTTGGGCCTTTTTTCACTGGCATTCTACTTCTACCTTCAGCAACTTGTCCCCACCCTGCCTGATATGAAGGATCTGTTCAGTATCCCGCGGCTGTGAGGCCATGCCCTTGACAAGCTGCTACAGCTGTAATGGTTACCCAACAAATACTAAGAAAAACCATCCACTGTCTGGAAATAAGGCCAAGAAGATACTTGACATCCTATCCATGTTGTGCTGAAGCATTGTTTAACAGGCTTGCCAACAATTACTCTTCTCAGAGAACATGCTGTTGATTGACTCTGCTTTCTACTATTAGTCAGGGCTTGGACTCTGTGAAGTTACCTGTAGAGTGCCGTAGATGCAAATGATTCTTATCCAGTGGAAAGAGAATCTCCAAGGCTAGGAGTAATTTTCCTGCAGGATGTTAATCAGTTTTTTATTTAACCTATGTATGTACCCAATATTCTTTCTTTAATTAGAACTATATAAAACTTGATGCCTCAAATACTTTTTTTGTGAAAAATTTTTTCCAACTTATGCAGTTGAAACCAGTCTTATTTGGGCATGGTAGCTCACACCTCTAATCCTAGCACTTTGGGAGGCTGGTGCAGGTGGATTGCCTGAGCCCAGAAGTTTGAGACCAGCCTGAGCCAGAGCTAGACCCTATCTCTAAAATTAGCCAGGCGTTGTGGTGGGTGCTTATGATTCCACCTACTTGGGAAGCTGAGGTGAGAGGATAGCTTGAGCCCAAGAGTTTGAAGTTGCTGTGAGGTATGACACCATGGCACTCTACCCAGGGAGATAAAGTGAGACTCTGTCTCAAAAAAAAAAAAGGGGGTGGTGGTGGTGGTGGTGCCTGTGGCTCAGTAAGTAGGGTGCTGGCCCCATATACTGAGGGTGGCAGGTTCAAACCCAGCCCCGGCCAAACTACAACAAAAAAATAGCCAGGCGTTGTGGCAGGCACCTGTAGTCCCAGCTACTTGGGAGGCTGAGGCAAGAGAATCGCCTAAGCTAAGAGCTGGAGGTTTCTATGAGCTGTGTGATGCCACGACCCTCTACTGAGGGTGATAAAGTGAGATTCTGTCTCTGAAAAAGAATGAAAGAAACTAGTCTTAACAATATTTTCGGTGGGAGGCAGAGCAAGATGGCGGACGAATAACAGCTTCCTTGTGGCTGGGCACAGTGAGACTGGGGAGAGAGGACTTCAGGCATCTCTGCCAGGTGGGATCTGCCCAGAAACTTCCCTTTGGGGACACAGGGAGACAGCGTGAGGCTTCTGGACACCCTGAGGAAGGCTAAAGC
>CAUYON010071929.1:0-11033 GCA_963573935.1 Arctocebus calabarensis
GAGTCTCACTTTGTCACCCTGGGTAGGGTGCTGTGGCGTCATAGCTCACAGCCATCTCAAACTCTTGGGCAAGAAATTGTTTTGCCTCAGTCTCTGGAGTTGCTGGGACTACAGGCACCTATTACAAATAGGCGTGAGCCAGCGTGCCCCGCCAGCAGATTCGTTTTGACTCCCCTCTTTCCCTCATACCTCACATCCAGTCTTCCAGGAAATTTTGTTGGCTCTGCCTTCGAAATATATGCATATTATGACCACTGCTACTACCATGGTCCAAACCACCATCATTACTTGCCTGGATTCTTGCAATAGTGTTTCCCTTTTCTCTTTGCTCTCACTGTTGCCCCCTACTGTGTATTCTCAATACAACAGCCAGAGAATTAGCTTCCTAAAACGTAAGTCAGATGAAAACCTAACTCAGATGATATCATTTCTCTGCTTGGTACCCAGTTTAATGGTTCTGCTTTCACTTGCACTGGTCCCACATTTCTTCTCTGATCTCCTGTGGAACTATTTTTCTTTGGTTCACTCTGATCTAGCCGGACTGACCTTTTTATTATTCTTAGAAGATACCAGGCTTGATGTTCCCATCTTAGGGCCTTTATGCCAGTTGTTTCCTCTTCTAGATATTACCCAGATTTTTTTTTGTTGTTGTTGTCCTCGGTACAGTGCTGTGACATCATAGCTCACAGCAAACCTCAAACTCTTGGGCTCAAGTGAGTCTCTTGCCACAGCCTCCCGACCGGCTGTGACTAAAGGTGTTTGCAACAACGCCCGGCTAGTTTTAGAGACCTGGTCTCGCTCTTGCTCAGGTTGATCTTGAATTTGAAATCGTGAGCTCAGGCAATCCACCTGCCTCGGCTTCTCAGAGTGCTAGAATTACAGTTCTGAGCCATCAGGCCGGCCTTGATATTACCTAGATATTTGCAACATAATCTCTCTAACCACTTTCAATTCCTTGTTTCAATGTTACTTTCTCAAGAAGGTCTATCCAATCCATCCTATTTAGAATTCTAACCCAGTCCACCTCTGCTCCATGGCCTGGAATTCTTAACCTGTATTAAAGGGTCGCACCAACCTTAAGAAGGTTAAAAACCACTGGTATAGGGGTATATATAGTCACATGGGTCCTTTGTAGTTACATTTGGCCAGGACTTGGTAACAAATGAATGCATACAGTCCCTTCTGCTGGGGTTGAGATGAATAACTGCATTAATGTATGGATTTAGTCTCTTCGGTGCAGTGGTTCTCAACTTGTGGGTCGTGACCCACAGGAACTGTATTAAAGGGCCTCGGCATTAGGTTGAGAACCACTGCCTAGGGCAAGGTGAATGAATGCATTAATGAAAAGATACAGTCCATTCATGAAATTGGCCAGGCCTAGCAAACTTACATGAAATTTGACTAAGCCTAGGAAATGGGGGTGGGTGGGGTGTTCCCTGTTCAGCTGCAAGTGCAAGGGGAGGGAGACACTAAGACACTGGTGTCTCCCTGGCAGTTGTCTAGCCCCTTTGGCTACTGGGGCCTCTGGCAGGGCCGCCTCTGCCTGCCCTCCAACCCGCTGGTTCCTCTGCTGACTGTGGTGGTGCCAACACTGCCAGGGCGGAGGCGGCAGGTTCACCCCTCAGCTCAGCAGAGCTGGCCGGGGCGCCACCTGTACTGTATCAGAAGTGTGTTTACTACATCCATTCAAAATTAATAACTTACATGAAATGCAAATTCTGGCATAGATATATGAAAATCAAAATCAACAGATTGGACCTGCATGTTTCATTTGCTCACTAACTTGTACACTATTTTTCTGCAAAAAGAATTGCAATGAAGAAAAAGAAAACTGTCCTTTTGCAACCAAGCCTAAATGCACCCCTCCAAAGAGTCCAAAATAAATATGCACTTATATACAGTGTTACTTTTTTCAGTTTTTGTTGTTGTTGTTCCTCAGAGCTAGGCAAGGCTTGAATCTGCCACCCCTGCCATGCAGGGCCAGCATGCGAACCACTGACCTACAGCAGTCAGATTACAGTGTTACTTTTCAACACAAATGCTATTTCTAGAAAAAATTTAACTGCATAGGTAAAAAGAAAAACCCCAAACTATGTGCAACATTTTAAACCAATAAAGCTCCAAAATAAAACAAACAAACAAACAAACAAACCAACCAACCAACCAAATTACTGGTTTTATGACAACATATACGAATTAGAATATTGATCAAAATTTTGCAAATTACCTGAATTGATAGATTGTCCATTTTGGGGGAGAATTTCTCTTCAATTTTAATGTATTCTCACCTCTAAAAAAACCCAAAATCTTTTTTTTTTTTTTCTGAGACACAGGCTCACTTTTTTGCCTTTGGTAGAGTGCCATGGCATCATAGCTCACAGTAACTTCAAACTCTTAAGTTCAAACAATTCTCTTGTCTCAGCTTCCCAGGTAGCTGGGACTACAGGTGCCTGCCACAATGCCCAGATATTTTTAGAGATGAGGTCTTACTGTGTGTGGCTAAGTCTGGTCTCAAACCTGTGAGCTCAGGCAATCCAACCACCTCAGCTTCAGAGAGTCCTGGGATTACAGGTGTGAGCCACTACACCCGACCTAAAACCCAAAATCTTAGAGTGCTGACTTTAAAAAGAAAAAAAAACAGGTAAAAGTTTCAGGCGATTTGCTGTTAAACCAATTTTTTACAGAGCTAAATAAGGAACTAAGGGTAAAGTAACCCTATCTTCCTAAACAGGAAGATAGATATGAAGAAAAAACTGACAAGTTGTAGGTGGACAAAGAAACAGGATTCTATTACACCATCTTGGCCTTCTTATTTCAATTAAACACATAAGCTTAATAGATTTAGTAATCTGCTGGTTTAATATACTAACTCCCTTGGATTTGCTAAATTTTATACAGCAATCAACAGGTATACATAAAGTCCTAAGGAAAAGAATGAGACTTGAGTTTTCCAAACATTGACATTGGAAACTAATTAAAGAAAATGAACAATCCAATGAGAAATGGGTAAAAGTTCTAAACAGGCACATCTCCAATACATATGGCAAAAAAAAAAAAAGCATATGAAAAGATGCTCAACATGTATGTCATTAAGGAACTGCAAAATTGAAATAGTAAGATACTACACAACAATTAGAATGGCTAAAATCCAAAACATTGATAACACCAAATGTTGGTGAAAATATAGAAAACAGCAACTCTGATTTATTGCTGGTAGGAATGCACAATGGGATAACTACTTTGGAAGACAGTTTGGCAGTTTCTTACAAAACTAAACATAGACTTATGTCCCTAGATATTTACCTCAGTGAGTTGGAACCTTATGTCCACACAAAATCCTGCACACAAATCTTATAAGCTTTATTCATAATTGTCAAAATTAGAAGCAATCAAGATGTTCTTTAATAAGTGAGTGGATAAAAAAAGCTGTAGTATATTCATACAATGGAATATTACTCAGTGATAAGAATAAATGGTCTATCAAGCCACAAAAGACCAGGAGGACGCTTAAATACATATTACCAAGTGAAAGAAGCCACTCTGAAAAGCCTACACACTATTGTGGTTCCAACTATGTGATGTTCTGCAAAAGGTAATACTATAGATATAGTAAAAAGATTGGTTGCAAGGACTTTAGTGTGATCATGGTAAGGGGAGATAGGATGAATAGGTGTAGGATAAGGTATTTTTAAGACAGTGACATTATGCTATATACTATAATGGTGAATACATGACATTATACATTTGGCAAAACTCAGATAACTATGTAACAGAAAGAGTGGAAACTAATGTATGAACATACTTAGTTCATTTATCAATATTGGTTTAGGTGTAACAAATATTACACAGCAATCCAAGATAATAGGAAAAATTGAGGGTGATGGAGGGGATATATGGGGACTCTGTACTTTCTGCTGAAATTTTCTGTAAACCTAAGATGTCTCTAAAATTTAAAGTCTATTAATAGCGAATTAGGCAAATAAGGAGGAAAATGAAAACTAGCAGAATTAGCCCCCCCCGACAACCTGATCAACAAATGTACAAAGGATTTGAATAAACATTTCTCCAAAGAAAATATACAAATGACCAGGAAGTATATGAAAACATGTTCAACATAACTCATCATTAAGGACATGTAAATCACAATATTGATATACCACTTAACATGCAGTAGGAAGGCAATAATTAAGAAAAAACAGAAAATAACAAATGTTGACAAAGATATAGAGAAAGTATGACCATCATGCATTACTTGTGTTAATATAAAATGGCACAGCTATTTTATAAAAGTCTGGCAGTTTCTCAAAAGGGTAACATAGAGTAACCATACAATCCAGAAATTTCCCTCCTAGGTATATACATAAGAGAAATGAAAGCATATGTTCACACAAAAACGTGTACAGAAATATTCAAAGCAGCATTATTTACAAAAGCAAAAAGTGGGACCAATCCCTGTGTCCATCAGCTGATAAATGGATAAACAAAACTGATATATCTGTGCAATGGAATATTACTTGGAAACACAAAGAAATAAAGTAGTAGTCCATGCCACATACATCCATACTACAACGTGGATGATCTTTATAAACATGTTAAGTAAAATAAGCCAATCATAAAAGATGATGTATTTTTTGATTCCATTTATATAAAATATCCAGCAAAGGCAAATCTATAGGTTCAGAAAGTAGGTTAGTGGTTGCCTAGTACTGAGGGGGCTGGAGGAAATGGGGAGTAACTGCTAATGGGTATAGGGTATAGGGTTACTATGGGACGGTGATTAAAATGTTCTAATATTGATTGTGGTAACAGTTGCACAACTCTGAATATACTAAAATACATTGAACTGTACACTTTAACTAGATGAATGGCATCGTCTCAGTCCATTTGGTCTGCTATAATAAAACACTATAGAGTTTTCCAAGATGGCTAACTAGAGATGCTGGAGACCAATTCTTCTCAGAAGGAAGAACCAAAATTACAGGTTAATAATTACAGCTCAAGTGGAATGTTAAGGGGAGAGTGCTAGAGCCTATCAGAGAGTTCAATGGAATAAGCTACAACACACAAAAGGAAAGGAGTTGGCAGAGATCAAATCTCAGGGACTTAGTATTCTGTGGAAAATGGTAGGTGGGAGATGCTTTTGGCTCTTCTAGCCCTTGTGGCAGACTGCTAGTATCCAAACTTAAGGAGTGCTTCCTTGCCCTTGTGAGCCCAAGTAGGAGTAGGATGTGATTTCAGGACTTCTTGAAGGCAATACAGTGGGCTTCTAGCTTGTGTTGTGTCCCTTGCTTTCTCCCTAGACCCAAGATGTGGTGGCATGTGCCATACTGGGTGTGCATTCACTGTGGGACTTTGTACAGCCAAAAGACCTTCAACTCTTGAGTCTTCACATGATCAGATCCCCAACAGACACTTGGATTACGGCAGCCCTATGGGCTGGCTGGACCCGAAACAGCAGGATTCCCCAGTGCTCTAGCCCTTTGGGATTTACACTCCTAGGGGAAGGAGGAGTACACTCCACCAAGGGAGAACCCTATGAGACCAAAGAAACTAGAGTGTAGGCTTTTCTTTTCTTTTTTTTTTTTTTTTTGGTGCAATTTTTGTCTGGGTCGGGTTTGAACTGACCACCTCCGGTATATGGCGCCGGCATCCTACTTCTCTGAGCCACAGGGGCCTCCCATAGGCTTTTCTATGCTCCTGAACCTCCCACTTATGGGCAGGGAGCGGCTGCACCTCTTTTAACAGAGGCACTGTGGTGAGCTCTGTGGGGGAGGATTATGGTTCTGCCCCTCCCCAGCAGTTGGGTAGCTCCAGTGCTGTGGCTTCTGTGGGAGCATGGCATGGGTGCATCTGTGGATGGTCTTTCTGGAGCATTTTGGGATGACTATGTCTCCATGGGACGTGTGCCTTATAGGCTCAGGCTTGCATGAGGGGTGGGACTCCACCCCATCTTTACATATAATGTGTTCCTGCAGGTGGTCAGTGGTTTCTGTCTGACCTGAATATCCTCAGCATTGGGATGGGTGTAATGAAGGGCGGGTCATATTTCTGCTTGCCTGGTAAAGCGGCGCTGGGTTGGCTCCCTCCTCCTGGCATTGGAGACTTCTGTGCATTGCTCCTCCCACTATCCCTGTTAGGGCTGAGCTCGTGTCCGCCCTGGAGGTATTGAATATACCGTTCTGCTTCTGCTGCAGCTGGTCCTTACCTATGGGCACCACCTACTGGTCTGCAGGCTGAACTGCCCAACACAGTAAAAAAAGCGCTAGAGGAGAAAAGTACACGATACTGGAGAATGAGATAAGCTTCATGAAACCTTTGCCATTCTGGCCCTGTAGGACTTCACCAAGGCATACAGTCATCAGATTAGCTAAAGTTAATGTAAAATGTGTGGGAGGTAGATAGAATGAATTCCTCACAGGCCTTCCAACTCTGGATAAGGTGCCCAGTCAGGAAAATGTCTCCCTGACTCTCCCTGTGTAGGGAAATCAGCAGTGTAGGCGAGCTGAGACCAGCAATTAGTAGCTTAGAGTAGAGAAGCTGAGATGTCTGCCTGGGAGATGAGATTTACTCTCCCCACATCTCTCTCCTGCTTGCCCGCGTTGTCTGGCCACTTCCGATGTTCCATTACCCTATGTCCCTGTTTACCCTTTACCCAACCTTCTTGGGGGTTGTAATCTCTTCTCTCTCATTTTTTTTTTTTGAGACAGAGTCTCACTTTGTTGCCCTTGGTAGCCTGCCGTGGCATCACAGCTCACAGCAACCTCAAACTCTCAGGCATAAGTGATTCTCTTGCCTCAGCCTCCCAAGTAGCTGGGAATACAGTTGACTGCCACAATGCATGGCTATTTTTTTGTTGTTGTTGTAGTTGTCATTGCTGTTTAGCAGGCCCAGGCCGGGTTTGAATCCGTCAGACCCGGTGTATGTGGCTGGCACCCTAACCTCTGAGCTACTAGTGCCAAGCCTCCCCTCTCTTATTTTTAACCTTGACTGCTAACTATTGACTGCTGTGCATTCTTGCACATACTGCGTTATGGTACCCAGTAAAAAAACTCCAGAAGGGCAGGACAGGTTGCTGTATTGTTTTTATGCTGCCACTTTGCCCTAGAAATTATGTATGCCCTTACAGGCTTCCAGGTTTTATGCACTAAGTTTCATGTAAAGCTCGTGATTTCTCCAGTGCCATCTCCCTTGCTGACCACTGTCCCAGGTTGGGGCCCATTAGAACCTCAACAAAAGTGAAATCATGGTGTCACTGAAAAGAAAAAAAGGTCAACCTGAAGGAAAGAATTCTAAGGATAGAAGACAAAAGTATCAAATCGTGTACAAAGGAAAACTCTCAGACCAACAGCAGACTTCTCAGCAGAAAACTTACAAGGAAAAAGGGATTGGAGGTCTATTTTTAGTCTTCTTAAACAGAATATCTGTTAGTCAAGAATTCTGTATACTGCTAAACTAGGTTTCATAAATGAAGGAGAAATAATCTTTCCTGGACAAGCAACACACTCCACAGAGAAAACAAGACAGATCATCAAGGCTTAAAATCAATAAAAAGACACTGGGCTTAAACTGAACTCTAGAACAAATGTACCTAACAGACATTTACAGATCATTCTACCCAACAATCATAGAATATACATTCTCCTCACTAGCATGTGGAACATTTTCCAATATAGACCATATATTAGGCCACAAAGCAAGTCAAAATACATTAAAAAATTGAAATCATATCAAGTGTCTTCTCAGATCACAGTGAAATAAAACTAGAAATCAATTCCAAGAAGAACTCTCAAAACTATACAAATACACAGAAACTAGAAAACCTCCTGAATAATCTTAGGTCAATGATGAAATCAATATGGAAATTTAAAAATTTTCCTAAGTAATGATAATATTGACATAACATACCCAGACCTCTGGGATATAGAAAAGCAGTGTGAAGAGGGAAGTTTATAGTGCTAAATGTCTACATGAAAAAGACAGAAAGATCACAACATGATATCACACCTCAAGGAACTAGAAAAACAAGAACAAACAAAACCCAAGGCTAGAAGAAGAGAAAAAATAACAAAGATCAGAGGAGAACTAAATAAAATTGAAACCACAAAAATAAAACCAAGGATTAACTAAATGAAAAGTTGTTTCTTTGAAAAGATAAACAAAATTGATAGACCACTAGTTAAATTAACCAAGAAAAGAAGGGAGATTTAAATAAGTTCAATCAGAAACTAAAAAGGAGACATTACACCTGATACCACAGAAATACAAATGATCATTTGAGTTTTTATGACAATGTCTATGCCCACAAACTAAAAAATATAAAGAAATAGATGAATTCCTGTAAATATGCAACATCTCAAGCTTGAATCAGGAAGAAGCAGAAATTCTGAACAGACCAATAACAAGCAGTGAGGTTAAATAGGTAATAAAATATATAACAACAACAACAAGCCCAGGACCAGAGGGATTTACAGCTGACTTCTGACATACGAAGAACTGGCACTAATCTTAATGAAACTGTTCAAAAAGATTGGGAAGGGGGTGAATACTCCCTAACTCATTCTATGAAACAAGTAACATCCTATTACCAAAGCCAGAAAAGGATATATACAAAAAAGAAAACTATAGATCACATATCCCTTATAAACACAGATGCAAAGATCCTCGACAAAATACTAGCAAACCAAATAAAAAAGCACATCAAAAAGATAATATACCATGATCTGGCTTGGCGCCTATGGCTCAATGGGCTAAGGCGCCAGCCACATACACCTGAGCTGGCGGGTTCGAATCCAGCCTGGGCCCGCCAAACAACGACGGATGCAACCAAAAATGGCCGGGCATTGTGGCGGGCACCTATAGTCCCAGCTACTTGGGAGGCGGAGGCAGGAGACTTGTTTGAGCCCAGGAATTGGAGATTGCTGTGAGCTGTGATGCCACAGCACTCTATCCAGGATGACAGCTTGAGGCTCTGTCTCAAAAAAAAAAAAAAAAAAAATATATATATATATATACCATGATCAAATGGTTTTTATCCCAGAAATGCAATATTGGCTTAACATATGTAAGTCAATAAATGTGATTCACCACATAAACAGAAATAAAAACCATATGATCATCCAAATAGATGCAGAAAAAGCATTCAATAAAATCCAGCATCACTTCATGATAAAAAGCCTTAACACACTAGGTATGGGAGTAGTGTACCTCAAAGTAAAAACAAAACAAAACAAAAAACTGTATATGAAAAACCTACAACCAAAATCATACTGAATGGGGAAAAGTTGAAGCATTCCCCCTAAAAACTGAAACAAGACAAGGATGCCCACTTTCACCACTTCTATTCAACTAGTACTGGAAGTCCTAGCCAGAGCAATTAGGCAAAAGAAAGAAATGAAGGGCATCCAAATGGGAAAAGAAGAAGTCAAATTATCTCTGTTTGCTGATGATATGATCTTATATTTATAAAATCCTAATGCCTCTTACAAAAGACTCCTAGATCTGGTAAATGAATTCAACAAATCTCAGGTTAAAAAATTAACCCACAGGCTGGGTGTCGTGGCTTACACCTATAAATCCTAGTACTCTGGGAGGCTGAGGCGGGTGAATAGCTTGAGCTCACAAGTTTGAGACCAGTGTGAGCAAAAGTGAGACCCCATCTCTACTAAAAGTAGAAGAAAAAAAATGAGGCAAGAGGATTGCTTGACCCCAAGAGTTGGAGGTTGCTGTGAGCTATGGGATCACAGCACTTTACACAGGGCGACAGCTTGAGATTCTGTCTCAAAAAAATTTAAAAAAAAACCATTAATAAATAAATAAATAAATGAAAAGAAAAAATTAGCACACACAAATCAGTAGCATTTCTATGCACCAATAATGATCAAACTGAGAACCAAATCAAGAATTGACTCTCATTTACAAAAGCTACAAAAAATAAAATAAAATACCTAGGAATATATGTAACCAAGTAGGTGAAAGATCTCTACAAAGAAAATTACTAAACCTTGATGGAAAAAATCATAGTTGTCATAAACGAATGGGAAACATCCTATTCTCATGGATTTGCAGGGTTAATATTGTTAAAATGTTCAGAAAGCCTAAAGCGATCTATAGATTCAAGGAAATGTCTATCAAAATACCAACATCATTTTTAACAGAATTAGAAAATTCAATCCTAAACTTCATGTGGAACCAAAAAAGAGCCCAAATAATTGAAACAATCTTAAACAAAAAGTACAAAATTGGAGGCATCATATTATAACTTCAACTTATAGTACAAGCCTATAGTAAAAAAACAGCCCATAGTAACCGAAACAGCCCATAGTAACCAAAGCCGCATGATACTGGTATAAAAATAGACACATAGATTAATGAAACAGAATTAAGAACCCAGAAATAAAGCCACATCCATACAGCCAACTGATCTTTGACAAAGTTGACAAGAACATACACTGAAGAGAGGACATTCTATTCCATAAACAGTGCTGGGAAAACTGAATAGCCACATGTAGAAGAAAGAAACTAGATCTTTATCTCTTGCTGTGTGCAAAAATTAACTCAAGATGGATTAAAGACTTAAGCACAAGACATGAAACCATAAAAATTCTAGAAGAAAATCTAGGAAAAACTCTTTTGGGCATTGGCTGAGGCAAGAAATTTATGTCTAAGACTCCCAAAGTAATTGTGACAAAAAAAAAAGGACTTAATTAAATTAAAAAGCTTCTGCACCGCAAAAGAAAAAATCAACAGAGTAAATAGATAACCTACAGACAAGAGGAAATATTGCAAACTATGTATCCGACCAAGACCTAATATCCAAAATCTACAGGGAACTTAAACAGCTCAGTATGGAAAAAAAAAAAATCCAGTAAGAAGTGGGCCAGGCCCCACATCACAAAATCTCAAAACTGCAGATGCTGGTGTGGATGTGGAGAGAAGGGAACACTTTTACACTGCTGGTGGGACTGCAAACTAATACAACCTTTTTGGAAGGAAGTATGGAGAACTCTCAAAGAACTCAGGCTAGACCTCCCATT
>CAUYON010071930.1:0-10200 GCA_963573935.1 Arctocebus calabarensis
CTTCCATGTCAGAAATCCTTTCTTCTGCTTGCTCCATTCTGTTACTGAGGGATTCTACTGTATTTCTCAGATCTTTGAGGGCTGCAACTTCTTGTCTCAATGTGTCAAAATCTTTGGTCATTTGGTCTTTGAATTCCTTGAGTTCTTGAGACAATTTTTGAAATGCTCCTAGAATTTCTAATTCCAATTTTTCCTCTATTTCATTGATCTTGTTTGCAATCCAAATTATGAATTCAATTTCTGACATCTCAGCCATCTGTTTATGTAAAGGATCATCATTTGTGTCCGCCAAATTGTTCCTTGGGGGGGTTTGATCTACTATGGTTGTTCATGTTTTCAGAGCTTTTCCATTTATTCCACCCCATATTTATTTGCACTGTTTGGCTGGGTGAGTAGTTAAGAATAAGTTGGGTTGGGGGTTCTAGGAGTAGTGATTGACCAGTCCTTCCTTTGCCTGTAAGCTGGGACTGGTGTTTGTACCTTTCCCCTTAGAGTTTTGCCAACCTGTACTTTGCTACTGCCTGTGCACCTGGGGGCTTTCTTGATGTGGTGGGGTTAAGTGGCTCTGTCTTATTTTCAGCTGGTCTCTGTCTTACCCTAGAGAATTGGTTACTCTGTGTTGGATTCTGAGCTGTGGAGGAAAACCAGCATTTAGGTCACCATGTCCCCCACAACAATTCCACAACAATTAGAAAGGAAAATCAAACCTTCCCACTACCACACACCCAGTGTACAGTGTTGGAAAGTCCTTGGGTGGTTGGCCCAGCTGAAGAGGTACAAATGAATTGTCCCAGCCAGTACCAACCTCAAATCAAATAGTTGAAAAGTCTCTGGTGACTAGACAGCAAAAGTCTGCTGGCAGCTTTAGTGTAACTCTCTCCAGGGTTCTCTGAGCTCAGGAAGGTCCCCCCAGCCAGTAAATTAGCCTGGGAAGGTTGATGCCTCTTTCCTCACCTTGCCCGTCTGTCACACCCAGTCTCTGGTAACTCTGCAGGGCTGTGGTCCAGTTCCCTCCAATGAGCAGATGCTCTAGAGGTTTATGCCTGCCTAGGTCACACAGGGCTCTGTGGGTCCTCAGCCAGTCCACCAGTTATGTCCGTGTTGGCAGGGGGGGAGGTGAGGCTTGACAACCTGGGTAATTGATAGGGGCTGGGGCGATTCACTCAGTTTCAGCCCTGTCCCTGATTGATGTAAAGTAGATGAAAAAGCTGATAGAACAGAACAAGTTTGCAGAATTTCTGCCGTGTGGAATAGACGCTGGGCTGCTAATAGTCCTGACTCAGTCTGTGAGCTTCAGCCCTTTGTCTCAGCTATCATCCCCTGAGGGCCAGGTGTGGCTGAAATTTAGCAAAACTTTCTCAGCACTGGGCTTGGTGCCTCAGGAGACCGCCTCTCCACTTACGCCAGCCACCTCTCGGCTTACTCTCCTCTCAATGCTCCCAAGCTGGGAGAACAGCACAGACCAGCACCAGCCCACGCCATGTCCACACCCCTCGAGAAAGTGTCCAAGAATCTGGACTCCGTGGGGGACAGACCTCCAGACCTCAGGGCGAGAGTGGAGAGGAGTGCCGGGAGTTCCAACTTGCAGGTAGAGAATATATACAGTTTTAATACAGCTTTATGCCTGGCAGGAGAGCACCACAGCACCCTAGTAGGGGAAGGAGGTCAAGTTTTTAGAGGGTCTCTCCTGTGGGGTAGAGTAGGAGGACATCTGAACTCTGCTTGCTTTTTTGTATGGAGGTATGGCATGTACTGCGAGCTGTTCTCTTCGGCGAGGGGACTCCTGTCTGTTTGGTGATGTGCTCTGTACCTTTTATTTGTATCCTTGGGGTTGCAGGTTGCTCCAGCAGGGTTGATGTGCGTTCCTTGACCTTGTCTCTAGGCTAAGCTCCAAACCGTTGGCTTTCTTGCTTAATTTCTGTCCTTTAACTCTCCTTCTGGACAGGAGCGTCTGCAGAAATCTAGCTACAGACCACCATCTGGGCTCCTCCCCCCTCTAGATCAAATTTTAAAGAAAAGGTTATTAGCCTCTTTTTACTTTTTCCTTTTTCTTTTGGCTGAGTGAGATATTGGTAAATCATGCTCCATGAGATGAGGGTGATTAATATGTCATATGCGTAATAGGAACAAGGTAGAATAAGCCTTTGTTCTAGAGATATTTGCAGAGCAAAACCACCAAACATTTTCACACACATATATGTGAGAGAGAAATGAACTCCAATCCTCCAATCTGCTCAGCCACCAGTTCGGTGTCCTAAATAATACAGGGTCTATGAAATGTGCATGCAGTACCAAAGTATTCAATGCTAGTGGCTATATTTGTATAATTTCAAATAAATATTTGTTAACTTAATACTGAACATTTTGTTTGCCTTCTAAGAATTTTGGAGTATAATTTATAATGGCTTCAATGATGCAGTATAGTGGGCAGTGTTGGCGCTCTGCCCAGATACCTTCAGACTGTATTGTATCCCCACCTTTTTAGTAGACTTCCCTTCAGATAAGTGTATCTCCTTTGTGCAGATGACAAAAGATCCAGAAATACTAGAACTAGAGATTCACATTTCCCTGAGGTGATCCTTAACCAGTGCCTCTCAGGTGTGAGAAAAAGAATATCTCAGTCCCTCATTGCAGGTCCGGACAACTCTGCAGCATAACTTGCACTTCACAGTTTCTTTGTGGGACTCAGGCTAAAAGCACACTATTGTATAGCTGCCTCTTTTCCTCATCCTGCTTCTTCCACTCCTTAACTAGTGTCTCCTAGGAGCACTTCTTAATAAATCATCTACACATGAATCCTGTCTCAGTTCTGTCTTTGAGGAGTAACATGATTTCCCTGAAAGACTTTTATATGTTTATTTTAGAATAAAATGATAATTTTATATTTGAGCACATATATCTGCCAAGTTTCATCTGTATTGTTTAGAAAGTGGCACGGTCTGCAAATGGAAAGTAAGTAGGGCAGCTTTGGGTCTCAGGGGTGTTGCTGTATGTTGAGAGTTTTTATAATCAAAGTGTGCTGAATTTTGTTGGATTCTTTTTCTGCTTCTACTGAGATGATCATCATATGGTCTTTGTTTTTACTTCTGTTGATGTGATCCACATTTATTGATTTATGTATGTTGAACCATCATTACCTCCCTGGGTTGATGCCCACGTGGTCATTGTGGATTATTTTTTTGATGTGCTGCTGAATTTGGTTTGCTACTGTTTTATTGAGGATTTTTGCATCTGTATTTATAAGGGATATTGTCTATAAGTTTTTTGTTGTTGTTGTATCCTTTCCTAGTTTTGGTTTCAAGGTGGTACTGGCTTCATTGAAAGAGTTGAGGAGGATTTTCTCTTCTTGATGTTGTAGAATAATTTTTGTTTTATGGATACCAACTCTTCTTTGTAGGTATGGTAAAATTTGGCTGTGAAGTAGTCTGGTCCTGGGCTTTCTTTTATTTTTTGAATATTTTTTTTATTGCTCCTTCAATCTCACCACTCATTATTAGTGTGTGAAGGTGTTCAATTTCTTCCTAAAAGAGTCTTGGGAAGTTGTGTGTATTTCAATAATTTTTGCATTTCCTCTTTGTTTTTGCAGTTTGGGCTAGAGTTGCACATGGTGGTGTGGGAACGAGCAACTTGAAAACTGAGGCACTGAATTCCCATGGGGAGAACATGCTATACCATGAGTGTAGAAGCAACACGGCACTTGTTGTCTCAGCTCACTGGTCTGTGGTTACAAGAAGTGCACTTTGGGTCTGGCAGCCCCCTGCTTTATTGTCCAGAGGTTTCCAGTTTGTTAGCAACATCAGCTTTGGGGCTCATGAGGGTAGACAGGCTCTCCAGCAGCTCAGGAGCCTGTTGCTGGCTAGAGATATGATGGTTGTGGAAACAAACCTCTCTATCTACATTTTTTTTGCTCATGGGGGTTGATCTCTGCTAGTATTGTGTTCTTTCTTATTCTACTCTACTACTTCTTTCTGTGGAATCTCTGGTAGGTTTTGACACTTTTCTCTTAGTTTTCTAAAACTTTCCCTTCTTCCTGAGATGATTGGGTAGGTGGTGTCTCTGGCCAACTATCTTGCCTCCTATATTTGCACCTTATTCTGTTAACTACTTTGTTTCTTTCTTCCTACCTACTTTTCTTTCTTTTTTTTTTTTGTCTTAGTATTTTTTTTTTTTTTTTTTTGGTGGAAAGCCAAACATTACATCTCAGGTAACACAGACTAAAGTAAATAATATTTATTACTGGAAGTGGACACAATTCTTCTGCTAGGTCTTTAGTGTTGGATATTGAGTCAATCTAGCTAAGAGCTCAGAGGTTCTTTAATGGTTTCTTTTAGTTCACTGTTGGCTCCAAACTTATGTGGTGCTACATTTTGCTTTGTTTGGCAATTGGATTGCTGGCAGGCTTATTTTTAATATTCCTACTTTTCTTTTAGTATTAGGCATTCTTTGTGAACTTGCACCATGGAGATGATCTCTCCATGAACCTGCCTCTTATTCTGCTACTTGCTTGTCAGTAGATGCTTTCTACTGGTTGCTTTCTAGATGCTTTCTAGCCTGGTTGTGAGAGAGTTAGACAAGGTCTATGTGCTTGAACCTGGAGGGTGAGGCTTTCTCACTTATCCTACTGATACCAGAATTTCGTCTTCAGTAGGTCCTTGGTCTTGGTGATTTGAAGAATGAATCCACGGACCACAGATCATTGGTAAAACAGGATTTATTTTACAGAAAAAAATACAGAGAAAAAAACACCAAAGCTCCTGGCAGATAGAAACCTAAGTGGAAAGAAAGCTCTCTTTCTGTCTCTCTTTCTGCCTGGGTTCTTTGTCTAGGTGTATATATAGTCTCATGGGTCCTTTTTCTTACATTAGGCCAGGATTTGGTAACAAATGAATGGATACAGTCTCTTCCACTAGGGTAAGAAGAATGAGTGCCTTAATGCATGGATACAGTCCCTTCTGCTGGGGCAAGGTGAATGAACGCATTAAGGAATGGATACAGTCCCTTCTGCTAGGGTAAGATGAATGAATGCATTAATGAATAGGTACAGTCCATTGCAGAAATTGGTTAGGCCTAGGAAACTTACATGAAATTGGCCTAGGCCTAGGTAATGGGGGATTCACTGTTCATCCCAACATGCAAGGGGAAGGAGACTCTAAGGTGCTGGTGTCTCCCCAGCAGTTGTCTGGCCCCTCCAGCTACTGGAGCCTCCTGCTGCTCCCCCGACCTACCCTTCTACCCTGGTTCCTCTGCTAGCTGCCACTGCACCAAGACTGCCAGGGCAGAGGCGCAGGTTCTTCTCTCAGCTCAGCTCGGGTGACAACCGCCCTATATCAGTACTTCTCCATCAGGAGGCAGCTTCTATTGCACTGGTCCCAGATATAATAGTTTTCTCATCCCCTTCCAAGTTTAGAGAGTTTTTTATTTTTCTTTCTTCCTAACCACAGTGGGTCTTCATCTGTGTTTTGAGGGCAACAAGGCTTTCTGTCTTTTCTTCAGTCACTTAGAATGTCTGTTACATAAAGGAGAGGTACTAGGCAGTGGCAGCTGACAGAGGAACCAGCAGGTTGGAGGGGTAGGTGGGGAGGGCAGCAGGAGGCTCCAGTAGCTTATTTGTTACCAAGTCCTGGCCTGGTAATTCTCTTGTCTCAACCTCCCGAGTAGCTGGGACTACAGGCACCCACCACAATGCCCAGCTATTTTTTGTTGCAGTTTGGCCAGGGGCTGGGTTTGACCTGCCACCCTCGGTATATGGGGTGGGTACCCTACTCACTGAGCTACAGGCACTGCCCAAGTCTCCATCTGTTTTTAAGGCTGCATAATATTCCATGGTATAAATATGCCACAGTTTATTAATCCATTCATGGGTCAGTGGGCATTTGGACTTCTTCTATGACTTGGCAATTATGAATTGGGCTGCAATAAACATTCCGGTGCAAATATCTTTGTGGTAAAGTGATTTTTGGTCTTCTAGATATATACCTAGTAGAGGAATTACAGGATCGAATGGCAGGTCTATTTTTAGATCCCTAAGTGATCTCCAGACATCTTTCCAAAAGGAACGTATTAGTTTGCATTCCCACCAGCAGTGCAGAAGTCCCTTTTTTCTGCATCCATGCCAACACCTGTAGTTTTGGGGTTTTGTGATGTAGGCTAATCTTACTGGAGTTCGATATCTCAAAGTGGTTTTGATTTGCATTTCTCTGATGATTAAGGATGATGAGCATTTTTTCATGTGTCTGTAGGCCGTGCACCTGTCTTCTTCAGAAGAAGTTTCTATTCAAGTCCCTTGTCCACACTGGGATGGGATCACTTGTTCTTTTTTTACTAATACGTTTGTGTTCTCTTTGGATTCTGGTTATTAAAGCTAGTTTAGTTCAGCTTTAATTCTGGTTTGTCTGAGACATAACCTGCAAATATCTTCTCCCCTTGTGAGGGCTGTCTGCTTGCTTTATGTACTGTGTTCTTTAAAAAGCTGTGTTCTTAAAAGCTGTGCCGAGCTTTTTAGTTTGATCATATCCCAGTAATGTATTTTTGGTATTGCTTCAATTGCCTGGGGGGCGGGGGTTCTCCTCATAAAATATTCTCCAAGGCCGATTTCTTCAAGTGTTTTCTCTGCACTTTCTTCTAGTATTTTTATAGTTTCATGTCTTTGGTTTAAATATTTTATCTAGTGAGAGTCTATCTTTGTTAATGGTGAAAGTTGTGAGTCCAGTTTCAGTCTTCTACAAGTCGCCAGCCAGTTCACCCAGCACCATTTGTCACATAGGGAGTCTTTTCCCCACTGAATGTTTTTGATTGCCGTATTGAAGATCAAATGATGGTAAGTTGCTGGGTTCATCTCTTGGTTCTCTATTCTCTTCCATATATCTACCTCTCTGTTTCTGTGCCAGAACCATATTGTTTTGATCACTATAGATTTATATATAGTCTGAGGTCTGGTAGCATGATTCTTCCTGATTTGTTTTTATTTCTGAGTAATGTCTTGGCTAATTGAGTTTTTTCTGATTTCATATGAAACAAAGTATTATTTTTTTGAGGTCTTTAAAGTATGACAGTAGAACTTTAATAGGAATTGCATTAAAATTGTATATTGCTTTGGGTAGTATGGACATTTTAACAATGTTGATTCTTCCCAGCCATGAGGATAGTATATTTTTCCATTTGTTAACATCTTCACCTATTTCTTTTCTCCTAGTTTCATAGTTCTCTTTGTAGAGATCTTTCACATCCTTTGTTAGGTAAACTCCCAAATATTTCATCTTCTTTGGCACTCCTGTAAAAGGAGTAGTCCTTGGCTGGTTTTTCAGTTTGACTATTGTTGGTATACATGAAGGCTACAGATTTGTGAATATTGATTTTGTAACCTGAGACACAGCTGTATTCCTTGATCACTTCGAAGAGTTTTGTAGTAGAATTGCTGGTGTTTTCCAGGTATACAATCATATTATCTGTGAAGAGTGAAAGTTTGATCTCCTCTGTTCCTATATTGATGCACTTGATTGCCTTCTCTTGCATGACTGTGATGGCTAAGACTTCCATTACAATGTTAAAAAGCAGTGGAGACAATAGGCAACCTTGCCTGGTTCCTGATCTGAGTGGAAATGATTTCAATTTAACTTCATTTAATATGATATTGGCTGTGGGTTTGCTGTAGATGGTCTCTATTAGTTTAAGAAATGTCCCTTCTATATCTATTTTCTTAAGTGTTCTGATCATAAAAGCATGCTGGATATTATTAAAAGCTTTTCTGCATCAATTGAGCAAATCATATGGTCTTTGTTTTTTAATTTGTTTATGTGATGAATTATATTTATAAATTTACATATATTGAACCATCCTTAAGACTCTGAGATAAAACCAATTTGGTCATGGTGTGTAATTTGTTTGATATGATGCTGGATTCTGTTTGCTGGGATCTTATTGAATATTTTTGCATCTATATTCATTAGAGATATTGGTCTATAAGTTTCTTGTTGAATGTTTCCCTAGTTTGAGGATCAGGGTGATATTTGCTTTATAGAATGTGTTGGGAAGTATTCCTTCTTTTTTCTATGCTTTGGAAAAGGTTATGTAAGATAGGTTCTAGTCCCTCTTTAAAGGTTTGTTAGAATTCTGATGTGAAGCTGTCTGGTCCCAGACTCTTCTTTTTTGGGAGATTTTGTATAGTTGATGCTATTTTAGTACTTGACATAGGTCTGTTCAATATTTCTAATTCTTTTGGGTAAGTCTAAGAAGGTGACATACTTCCAAGTATTGGTCAATTTCTTTCCAATTTTTGTATTTCTGAGAATAGAGTTTTTTGTAGTATTCATGAGGAACTTTTTGAATTTCTGAGATGTCTGCTGTTATTTCACCTTTGTCATTTCTGATTGATGAAATTAGGGATTTTAATTTTCTATTTCTGGTTAGGCTAGCCAAGGATTTATCAATTTTGTTAAACTTTTCAAAAAACCCACTTTTTGATTTATCGATGTTTTGAATAATTATTTTGTTTTCTATTCATTTAGTTCACCTTTAATTTTGGTTATTTCTTTTCTTCTGCTGTGTTTGGGGTTGGAGTGTTCTTCCTTTTCCAGTTGCTTCAGATGTCCCATTAACTTGTTGACTTCTTCTCTTTCCATTCTCTCTCTCTCTCTCTTTTTTTTTTTTACTTTTTTACTTTTACTAAATAATAATTGTGTACATTAGTGCAATCATGGGGCACAATGTGCTGACTTCATATTCAATCTGAAATATTTTAATTGAGCTGTTTAACATAGCCTTCATGGCATTTTCTTAATCACTGTATGAAGACATTTATATTCTGCATTTAGTAAGTTGCACCTGTACCCTTCAAAGATGCACTGTAGGTGTTATCCCACCAATCGCCCTCCATCTACCCATCCTCCGCCCTCTCCTCCCTTCCCTTGCCCTTTTGAATTATAGCATATTCTTGTTCTGTAATTGGGTTTTAGCCTTCATATGAAAGCTATAAATTAGCTTCATAGCGGGACTGAGTACATTGGATACTTTTCTTCCATTCTTGAGGAACTTTGCTAAGAAGAATATGTTCCAGCTCCAGCCATGTAAACATGAAAGAGGTTAAGTCTCTGTTTTTCTTTAAGGCTACATAGTATTCCATGGTATACAGGTACCACAGTTTATTAATCCATTCGTGGGTCGATGGGCACTTGGGCTTCTTCCATGACTTAGCAATTGTGAATTGGGCTGCAATAAACATTCTGGTACAGGTATCTTTATTATGATGTGATTTTTTTGTTTTCTGGGTATATACCTAGTAAAGGAATTGTAGGATCGAATGGCAGGTCTATTTTTAAAACTGTAAGTATTCTCCAAACATCCTTCCAAAAGGAATATATTAGTTTGCATTCCCACCAGCAGTTATAGAAGTGTTCCCTTTTCTCCACATCCACGCCAACATCTCTGGTTTGGGGATTTTGTTATGTGGTCTAATCTTACTGAAGTTAGATGGTATCTAAAAGTAGTTTTGATTTGCATTTCTCTGATGATTAAGGATGGTGAGCATTTTTTCATGTGCCTGTAGGCTATGTGCCTGTCTTCTTTAGAAAAGTTTCTCTTCAAGTCCTTTGCCCATCCTGAGATGGGATCACTTGTCCTTCTGTTGCTACTACGTTTGAGTTCTCTGTGGGTTCTGGTTATTAAACCTTTGTCGGAGGCATCACCTGCAAATATTTTCTCCCATTCTGAGGGCTGTCTGCCTGCTACACTTATGTGTTCTTAGCAGTGCAGAAGCTTTTTAGTTTGATCAGGTCCCAGTAGTGTATTTTTGATACTGCTTCAATTGCCTGGGGAATCCTATTCATAAATTATTCACCCAGGCCGATTCCTTCAAGAGTTTTCCCTGCACTTTCATCTAATATTTTGATAGTTTCATGTCTTAATTTAAATCTTTGATCCAGTGAGAGTCCATCTTAGTTAATGGTGAAAGGTGTGGGTCCAGTTTCAGTCTCATGCAGGTTGCCATCCAGTTCACCCAGCACCATTTTTAAATAGGGAACCTGTTCCCCACTGAATGTTTTTAATTGGCTTGTCAAAGGTCAAATAGTGGTAAGTAGCTGGGTTCATCTCTTGGTTCTCTATTCTGTTCCATACATCTATCTCTCTGTTTTTGTGCCAGTACCATGCTGTTTTGATCACTATCGATTTATAGTACAATCTCAGGTCTGGTAGCGTGATTCCTCC
>CAUYON010071931.1:0-11796 GCA_963573935.1 Arctocebus calabarensis
GGTGGGGGTGAAGGAAGGGGAGAGCAGAGAGAGGAAGAATGAGGGAGGGGTGGGGAAAGGAAGAGCAGAGAGAGGGAAGGAGCGAGGGGGTGGGGTCTTGGGGTCTTGGTGTGTGCCACACCTTTTGGGGGCAAAACATGATTGTAAGAGGGTCTTTTCCTAACAAATGCAACCAGTGTAACATGGTTTCTTGTACCCTCAATGAATCCCCAACAATAATAAAAAAAAAAAAAAATGAATAAATGCATGTGGGAAAAGTAAAAAAAAAAAAAAAAAGAGGTATTGTGGACAACTTCATGGAAACTCTTAGCAAAAAAAAAGAAAACATTGATAATTGTACCAAATAAGACTTGTGAAGTGCTCCCTCAGAGGTCAAGGGCGTAGGCCACTGCTGCCCGTGTATCTCAGTGTGCTGTAGTCACCAGGCATGGCACTGAATACCAGTATTTTGTTGGGCCCTATTTTGATGAAAATATTTGATAAAGATAATAAATGATTTTATGAAATTGTCATTAAGAATAAGTTCCTAATTTAATTCCTTTTTTTTCCTTTTTTCTCCTAAAAGCTGTGAGGTTATGGTAAAGCTATTTGAAAAGTCCTTTTCTGAAGAAAAGAGTGATTTTGTACTCTATCAGGTGACATACTTTATGTGACATCATTTTTTGTTAAAAAATGATATAAGAGAGTGAAAGATTGGAAACACTGTCAATCGAGGACACTGGCCGTACTTCCAGGGACCCAAGTATCTTCATCTATCTTCCTTTCCTGTCTACCCTTCATCTGACAACTGAAGTAATCTTTTCCCAATGTTCACCTGACCCTGTGAACCCACAGTCCAGTGGATTTTCATTACCATTGACATAAAAACAAAAATGATGAATATCACAATCTTTTGATAAAATGATACCTTGTAAAGTTCACTTCTTGGCTGTCTACTCTTCAAATCAGAAGTGAAATTCATCTTGTACGGCTTAACTCTTTAGCTTCTAAAACACACCCGTCACCCACCTACCTCAGAACATTTATTCACTCTGGAGTCCTTTAATTGGGTCTTCCTCACTCTGCCCTTTCTCCTACTCAAATTCTATTTGACCTTTAGGTCACGTACCATTAGCTCTTAGAAGAATGCACCCTGATCACACTGATTTGTTGGGGCTTCTAAGTGAATGTTGCAGACCTTTCCCTAACATGGATCATGGTTTATAACTTAATGTAGTTGTGTGACATTGTTCAGTATGTGGCTTTTATACTAGATGACGAATTCGGAAAGGAAGCGATGCTGCCCATTCTTCTGCACTGATATTTCTCCATTCTTGGTACCATGCTTAGTCTTTAATCCATATTAGGCGCTTCTCAAAAATTATGCCTCAAATGAGTAAATTACTTGATGGATGCATCTAGTTAATGAATCAGAGAGAAATGTCAAATCTAACTCTATTTTCAACTTTAAAACTCTTTCATAATAGCTGGTTGAGTAGCTGTGCCTAACCATCTTAGATAGTTCAAAGAACAACAGGAATCTTAGCCAGTGTATGACCAGAGAGATTTTGAAAGTAGAAACTTATCCATGGTGACCAGCCTTTTGGATGGATTTGAAGCCCTTTGCCTTCCCCTTTTTGCCTTAAAATTTATCCTTTTGAAAAGTCCTTTTCTGATGAGAAGATGATTTTGCACTCTCTCAGGTGATATACTTTATGTGACATCATTTGAATTTATTTCTTTCCACAGTTCTATTTTTAAGGCAGCATTATATTCCCTGTACAGATTAGTAATTGGTTTGCAATTATACTGTTCAGTAAGTGGTAGAACTTTGATTGAAGGATTGGAAGCCAGGACTGGAGAACCCATGCTTTTTTACCTATTCCAAGGTATAGTAATATATGTATTCAGGAAAATTAAGAAATATTTATTTAATGGAATTATCATTTCACAAGACAATTTCCCTCGAGGTAAGATTCTGATTGATTGTGCTATTTGATGTAATAGACCTACATTTCAGAGAGAGTGAATATTCATTTCCATTCTCTTGCAAGGTTTCCCATTGTGCATCCTTTATCTTAGAAGAGTTTAACTCTTCAAACACATGCAGCTAGTATTTTATTTTGCACATAGAAGTAAGCGGGTCCTCAGGTCACTAGTCAGATGAAGAGGCACTAGTCAGATGAAGAGGCACTCGCAAACTCAGATCATTTACACAGAACCGTGGGGCAAGTGGATAGTTATCGAGGCTAGCTGAAGACCTTTATCCTCACCATTGCCAATGTATGCATTGAAATTACCAAAATATTCTAGCAGCAGCTCTAGGAAGAAAAAGGCCATCATGCCATCTGAAAGAACTGACTGCTCGTAAATCTACCCAAGAGCTAAACCATCTTAATGTGGATTTTAATGTCAATCTTCATTTTTGATTCAAATATCAGGTGCTGATGCTTTTGAAAAATGTACCTTTAATTAAAGGCCTAAGAGATTTTCTTAAGAAAATATTTCCCAAATTTGTTTCAAAACATATACTAAATCTGTAACTTGAGTGTATATGAGGCATAAAATCATATATTATGTCTCTCCAAAACCACATACTTTAATTCCTAGTTCAAACCATCTGGGCTTTATTTTTTTATGGCAGAAGATATTACATAGTATTTTATTACTTCCTGAAATTTGGAGAGGGATGAATGATCTGAGTGAGAATGTCAGGAAGGCCAACATGATTAAAAATATGGTTCTGAATTTTACAACCTTCTCTGGTTAACATCTTCTGCATATTAATCCATAGAAACTATAAATAAGGAAGTACACCGCAAGCTGCACTTAAATACTGAAAAGATACGGTTGTTGAAACAAATTGCTGAATAATGAGCACTTGCTTGGAATTTTAGAAGCAAAAGTTTTCAAATTTTTGTTAGGAAAACAGGGGGCAAGGAATTTTCTTTCTTCTTTCTTAATAGACTAAATAAACTTGCAAGTTGTGCTTTTCTTTCACCCCTTGATTTTAAAAATACTTTAAAATATTACCTTTGGTTTAGAGAGATCCCAAGATACAGCTCCCACTTGTTCATCCATTTATTTCTTGGTATACTTTGGATTTTCCTAGAACTGTAAAGATAAGGAATCTCTTTTTCTTTTTGCCCTTCACATTCCAAAGCTATCCGATTTGCTATTCTTTCTAATTTTGTCTTGACTTCTCTTTTTTCTCTGTCTCGTCATTGCCTTTATTTATATCATTGATTTAATCATGTTTTCTACTGTCTAAAAAAATCGATTTTGAATAGAACAAGGTGAAGGCAGTTTGTCAACTCCTCTTCCCCTCCTGGAATCTATAAAACCATTAGAGATGTAATGAAAAACATGAATATACTCAGAGAAAAAATGGTGTCATGGTGTTAGTTTGTGATTGACCTCCTCAACTGAATTATACATTCAAAATAAACTATGTTGGGAAAAAAATCCTATTGCATCCTGCTGGGAAATAATGAGGGGACAGGGTCAGGAAGTTGATTGCATCTCCGTGAAAGCTGTGGGAGGTTCTGCTTGAACTATAGATTATTGCCACTGAAAATTTGTAATCATTTGTTTAGGATTCTTCCCATAAAATGAACAAGTAACCTGCGTTTGAGAAACCAAGTTGGTGTTTCCTGTTCCTGATAGATTATAAAACTCATTGTGTCTTATAAAGACCCTGAGTATCATTTGCAGGTCAGCAGAGTATGCAGCCTGCCCTTTGTGAATGTTTGTGAAAAAACAAACAGATGTGTGTGTCCCCCACCCAACTGGGAGTTTCTGAAGGAAGGAATAGGTCATACAATTCTCTGGTTATAGAGCAAGGCTTACCAGACATTAATTGACTATTCCAGGAAAAAAATAATTTTTTATTGAAAATGTTTTTAAGGAAATTAATTTCATGTACTAATTGGGATATACTTTCCTAATAATTGTTTCATAATTCCTTTCCCAAATCTATACCTATGTATAAAAATCTTTACAGAAAAATGCTAAAACATTTAATTAATTTATAATTTTAAATCATTTACCCTTACAGTTATGCAGAGGAAAATGTTTTGAATAATTTTTTAGTCTCATTTGTGTTTTTTTATCCTGATGCCATGTCACTGCATAGGTTTAAAAGAAAAGATGAATTTTAATTTGCCTTCTTTAAATTGGTGAAGAAAAATTTTTTTCTGCTGTAATTAAAAACAGAAAAACTGAAAGAGGGTCAGAGAAATTTTCTATCTTTTCAAACTTGGCTAGATACTTTTCTTTTTTCCATTCTTCAAGCAGATGTTCTTAATTTAAAATATTAGTTAGACCTTGGAGACAGTTACAGACTTTAGACATAGTAAATGCCAACTCCTCCCTGACCAAACAATTAAATGAATCATTGCTTCCTAAAACACTGTCCTTAACCAGCAACACCTTTACCTGTGTGAGCTCATGGGGATGCTGAAGCTCACAGCCCACTGGGCCTTCTTCCCTCTGCACCTGTATTTTAATAAATTCTCTGGTTCATTCATTCATTGGCACATGAAGGTATGAGAAGCAGTGAAATAGAGTTTATTTGTCTTTTGAATTAAATAATTCTAAAATAATTGAAATTAAAAAATATTTCTAACAAGAGTTAAATATAAATGTCTTAGTGGATAATTATTACTTATTTTATTAAAATTAGTTCAATATATTTAATTATTTTAGAATTGTTTTCTAAAGCTGTCTTTCATTTGTAATTCTAGCATCCTAGATCACTTTTAAAGGATCATATATGGTATATATTTTTGTGTATTTTTCCAGCAGTTGTTCTTGGAAATTAAGGTTTAATAGTCTCTTCTAGTACCACTTTCCACATCTAAGTCCTTAAAGTCAGCCATAAGCTGCCCCACTTCCACATGCTATTCATTTGGTTAGCAGGTTAAAAAGCCTTTGCAATGTGTATATTTTCTTAAGTTTAAACCACTTCATCTAAGTTTGTCAATTAACTTAGTAAACATGATATGTTTTTTAAAATATCACAACCGATTGTTATTAAGACAACATATCCTCAAACTCTTGTTGCGTCTAGACGAGTGATTCTCATCTTAGAGTCAAACACCCCGTTTGCTTCAGACGTTCCAACATCACTAGACTTCACATCCTCTATTGCTAATGTAGCCAATTATGTTTTGAGTTTGCAAATCACTTAAAGAATTTATTAATTTATTCTTGTGGATACTTCAATTTTGTTTAGACAAATAATTAGTTTCTACTATTCCTTCCCAAATGTATTCTAATTCATTTTCCATCTGGGATGCTCAACCTCTTCTCCATCACTCAACAACATATATTATGGGATTTCCTAAGTCCCACTTCTCTTACGAAGTTTTCCCTAACTATTTAAGCTGACTTGAGTCTTTTGTTGAAAATCCAACTGTAGTTTTTGTTGTACTTTCATGCATACTTTTTATATTTTTACAAGATCTATTAAATATCAGAATAGTGTTTTATATTTCTTTTATACTTTTGTCTTTAATATCATTGGTCTTCCGCTACAATTAAGAAATAACTAGATACCTACCATTTACTTTAAAATATTTTATCATTAATCTATTTTATAATATAATACATACTAATAGAGTGGAAACTTAATAAGTTTTACAAATGTATAAATAATGAAAAGACTGAAAATTTTTTCTATACTAATTAAAAAGCCATAAAACCTGACTTATGTTCCTACAATGAACCCAAATCAATATATGATGAAGATAGCATGAATGGGGCTACTAGAAGGTTGTCCTTTCCCATTCCATTAGTTGATAGAATTGGTCAGAGAAAATTTTCAATCTTTATGTTAAAGAAAACTTACAGATGGGGTTTTCTGCCAGTGGAAAAGCCTGTGATATCAGATGCTCTCATAATTTCAATACCAACATTACAGCCTTTAAATTCTCTGAAATGTTTCAGGGAGGAAGCAGAGGGGGGAAGTAAATGGAAAATCATCTGAATAAAAAGGAGTTAATTTCAAAAAGTTCTTCAAGCCACCACTTACCTGTTTTTGTGCCACCCCTCAACTAACTTCATGGGAAGTCCTAGCTACTTTGGGAGTCACCAGAAACATGAACGGTCATTATAAGGGAAGTTTGGACAGTGTTTATTGTTTATTCAGCAACTCAGCAGCTCTGAATTAAGGGGAGATTTTCCTAGGTGGAGGAGTGGGGCTAATGGTACATCATCCTATCATCTTGGCTCCATCAGCTTGTGTCTCAATGTCCTTGGGTTTTCTGTCTCAACTTAATTTTTTGTTTGTTTTGTCTACTTCCATTTATAAAGTGCACAAGTGTTAAGTCTGTTTGGTGACTACTTTACTTTTTTCATCCTCCAATCATTTGGGTTTGTCCCCTAGCCAACATGTCTCTTTTCAGAAGCGGTATTAACAGCAATGACAGTGATCAGTAACAAACTTTGTAAGTGTTTAAATATCTGGGTCATATGGCCTCACAGAGACACAATTGTTCCAATATTGATAATTAGCGAAGAGAACAGATTGTGGTTTTTAAGGAATATATTGATATTCCTCTTCTAAAGATTCATATGTACATGATACCAACGTGCACGACCTTTTCAAGTTAAAACTATGTTTACAGCTAAAAAAAACCATGGTGTCACCTATTTTTCTTTTTGCTCCTATTTACAGAATTCCTGGGTGTACAGGAAGCTCAAAAGAAGTAGGAATCTCAAATAAATTGTGACTGAAGTTTACATTTTCTAGTTGCAAGATCTCCATTGTATTTGCTGCTAGCCTTCAGACTACCTAAAATAATAGAATTTGTGAAGTTCGAAGCAGCTATTTCTTCAGTGTACTCTGCAGAAAGTTCTGTTCTCTGAGACAGGTCTGACATGCGGTTGGAGCTCATTTTACGTTGCCTTTCTTCTTCTTCTGGGAGAAATAAAAAAATTCTACCCACATAAAGAGCTCTCTGTGCCATTGTTAGAACTGAGGAAACAACTTATTCTTCTATAAGCATCACCAGAATTACTTGTGTATATGGTAGCATAAACTTGGCTACAAAGTCGGGACAAAGTCTCACATTCCGTACAACAAAGCAGAGGGGAAATCCCAGTAGCTTCTGTGTGTGTTTGAGGGACCAGAGTCTGTGTACCTGGGGTCACATGAGCGCCCCCAGCTGATTCCAGAAGTGTGTTTCCATCTGTCTACCGGTTGTGACATAGTCCAAGGACTCAGACTCACTATGTCTCATGAAACATTCCAAAGAAAGGAAGGAGAGCAAAATGAAATGGGCTTGATGCCCTAAACCTTACAAATGTAGCCCTTCCTCTAACACCTGACAGTCCCACTCCCACGAAACTCACGTCCATCCCGAAATCAAGTGAGTTTCTTTCCTAGAATTTCAGTGTAATGTGAAGAAGAAACATGAGTAGATGGAAGTAGAATGCCTCAAAAATGGGAAAGAAAATGGCAAAGGATATGTTCTGCCTTTTTACTAGGGTTGTTTGATTTTTGTTTTGTTTCCAATTTGCTTTTGTTGTACACAAATGTATCTGAGGATGGAGGTCCAAGGGTGGCTGGTGCTGTTTCAGGGTCCAGCCTCCGCAAGTTTGCCGCAGTCCAGCAATGCCGGCTTCAAATGTTCGTCACCTGGGGACTGAGTACTTTCACTGCTGCCTCTAAATATCTTATTTTCTTATACTATTATGTTCAGTCTTCCATTTGGAAAAGGAAAATAGTAGTCTGACATTTCTCAAAATGTGTAGCTTAGTGTATAACTCAACAGAACCCGGGATCATTTGTGTGTGGGCCTGACAAGAGACGCGGAGTTCTTAGCTTCTCAACCCAGCAAATGGCTTTCTTTTTCTCTTAACATTTCTATGATAATTTAGAATTTACAATGATTTAGCAGTTCCTGTTTGTGGAAGGCTTTAAGAATCAGATTCTTCCATCTGATGGAGCAAATGATATTTCTGAACAGACAAGGGGAAAAATAAGCTTCTTAATTAAAATAATAGGAATAACAAAGCCTATTTTTGTAATATATGACTGGGAACTAACTCATTGTTCCTTGTACTTTACAATGAAGATATTCTCACATGTTTGGTCTCTGTTTTAATGTGCATGAACAGTATAAAATGTGGCAGGCTGGACACGTGGCCATTCCCTGCTGGCTGCAGACTCCCAGGATGCCACACCAAGCACCAGTTCTCCTTGCAGGCAGCTCATAATAAGGAAAACAGGTCCTCAAAACCACAGGGGAAAGGTGACTCTGTGACCTCCAGCTCATATTGCCTACATTGCCGTCTATGACATGTCAACATTTATAGCTAATTAAAAAGGCCATTAGCAGTCTCTTCATTATTAAAGATATTTCTGCTTTCTGGATTTTTGATTCTTTATTCTTTTTTTAGGAATAAAATCATGCCAGATGCATTAGCACAGTTTTTTTCTTAGGAGGTTAAGGATCATATTTTAAAACTTTTTAGCTGTTCACTAGACGACAGTGGCATTTTTCTCAGAGGATTCATTATTTAAATGCCATTGGGGGGGAGGGGCAGAACAAGTGTCTGCATAGAAACCTCAGCAGTCGTCCTTAGCCCCGATCCTTAGCCCCTGACACCACATTCAGTATCTCCGCAGGAGCCCTCCGGAAGAACCAAAAGCAAGGGCGTAGTCAGTGGGGGCCTGGTGTCGGTATTGTACCAGGAGGAAGCCCGGAGGAGGGTGGGAAGACAGCGCTGCACGCCGACGCCAGCCCTCCCAGCACCCAGCAGCACCCCCAGCCTACCCCACCAGCCGCACCCCACCAGCTGCACCCCACCAGCCGCACCCCACCAGCCTACCGCACCAGCCGCACCCCACCAGCCGCACCCCACCAGCCGCACCTCACCAGCGCGCAGGGGAGAGACAGTCTGGGTGCGGGGAGGGAGCCAAGTGATCCCGGGACTCTGCACTGGAACTCAGGGCTGTCCAGGGAACACAGGTGCCCCCCGGAGGGAGCATTTAGACCAGCCCAGCCCAGGGAAATTCTCCAGCCTGAGACCCAAGTTCCAGCCACGTGCAGGGCCAGCTGACAAAAAGCAGCCCGGGGAGTGGACTAAAGGCCGCAGCCGTGGCTGCTCCAGGCAGCGCGAGGCGAGGGCTCACCAGACCCAGAGGCCCGGGCCGGTGTCGCCCTCCAACCCCCAGCGGACTGCCACAGTAAAATACCAAGCAGATGCTTGAAGCCCACGCTCCCAGTAGCATTTCCAGAGCCACCCCGGGCCACAGGAAGCTGCTGCTCTGAAGGGAAGGACCCAGGCCGCAGGACTCACGCCCTGGGGCTCTGAGTGAAGCTGACCCATCCGGGGAGCGCTCACCCAGGTTTGAGGTGCGCCTGGGAGTGGTTCCGTGTGACCTCGGCGGTGGCATCCGGGAGACCCGCTCCTTCCTAACTCCAGCATCCCAGCACAGTGACAGGAGAGAAGGAGAAACTCTCCTGTTAAGAAAGCAGTTCTCCTGCATCTTACACCTGGAGACTTCAAGAGTCACAGCGCTACTGGGCTCAGAGGAGCCCCAGCGCTGTTCTGGCAGCAGTGACCAAAGACTTAGATCACAACACTTAGTTTCCTTTGGGTATCTGCAAAGTCTTCTCAAAAAGCACAGGTACAAACAAGCCCTGCTGTGAAGAGGGTAGATCGGAAGGAGAACCTGACTTGAGTACCCAGACAGGGACGGGCGAGCGCGGGCGTCAGGGCTCACGGAGCCTCCCCAGGCGAACTAAGTAACCAACCCCTGACCAGCCGGGAGTGATGGAGGTACCCAGCTTTCCAATAAAGAATCGGAAATTCCTCTGCCGAGGAAGCTCCTTGAACTCAGGTTTACACAGAGAAGGAATTCAGACAACTACCAAAAGAATTTAACAACAACAAAAATCTGAAATCATAAAAAAAGCAGAAATTCAGGAATGGAAAAATTCCATTGAAACATTGAAAAATGCATCAGAGTCTCTTCCCAGCAGAACTGACCGAGCAGAAGAAAGAATTAACAAGCTCAAAGGCAGGATATTTGAAAATGCACAGTCAGAAGAGAACAAAATAAAAATTGAAAAAGAATGAAGCACATTTACAAGATCTAGAAAATAGTCTCAAAGAGCATGTCCAGCAGTTTTGGACCTTAAAATGGAGTACAGAGAGAGACATTAATATAACAGAGAAAGTTGCAAACCTAGGGAAAGAAATCAATATTCAGATCATAGAACAGCATTTATATTTAACATGTGGTAGTGTGTAAGCAGTCAAAATATTTGTTCGTAAAATATTTTCTTCAAGCCTCATGCTAATCTCAAATAAAATCACAAGCAACAGATAACAAAAATATAAAAAGCAATAAATTAAAACATACTCCCAGAGAAAATTACTTTTAAAAAGGAAGACAGGAAAGAAGGAAAAAAATAAAAACAAATCAAATAACTACAAGGCTTGGGAAGTCCTCACCTATCTATAATGACATAAAATGTTATTGGCCTATGCTCTCTGATCAAAACACAAGGAATGGCTGAATTGATAAAAATAAGACCAAACTATATAAGATCTATAAGAAACCCAGTTCACCTACAAAAACACACAAAGACTGAAAATAAAGGGATGGGAAAAGACATTCCACATAAATGGAACAAACAAACCAAAAAAGAGAGAGTTGCTATACATCTATCAGATAAAATAGATTGCAAGACAAAAACTATAAAAAGAGAAAAGATGGTCATTATATTAATGACAAAGAGGTCAGTTCGGCAAGAGGATGTAATAATTCTCTCTATGTATGCAATAATCACTGAGGCACCCAGATATATAAAGCAAATACTAATGGAACTAAAAAGATAAGATTCCAATACAATAATAATCAGTGGCGGCCTTAACACCGCACTTTCACCACTGGATAGATCATCCAGGCAGAAAATCAGGGAAGAAACATTGGACTTGATCTGCACTACTGACCAAATGGACTTAATAAATATTTATAGAAGGTTTCATCCCGCAGTTACAGAAGATGTGTTCTGTTCTTCTCATCAGCTCAGGGATCATCCCCAAGGACAGATGGATGTTATGCAAGAAAACAAGTCTTGAAAATTTTCAAATCATATTGAAATCCTATTAATTATTTTCTCTGAGCACAATGGAGTAAAGCTAGAAGTCAATAACTAGAGGAATATTGGAAAACAAACAAACATGGTGATTCAACAATATGCTCCCGAGTAACTACTGGATCAATGAAGAGAGTAAGAAAGAAATTTAAAATTTTCTCAAAACAAATAAAAATAAAAGCAGTATATCAAAACCTGTGGGATGCAACAAAAGCAGTAATGTGTGAAAGGTTTATAACAATAAATGCCTATATCAAACATGTAAAAAAGCTTCAATAAACAGCCTAATAATGCATCTTAAAGAATAGAAAAACAAGAGCAAACCAAACCCAAAGTCAATCTTAACAGAAGGAAAAAAATGATAAAGATCACAACAACCAAAGCAAATAGACAACCTACACAATGGGAAAGGATATTTGCATATTTTGAATCAGATAAAAGCTTAATAACTAGGACCTATAGAAAACTCAAATTAATCCATGTGAAAAAAGCTAACAATCCCATACATCAATGGGAAAGAGAGATGAACAGAACCTTCTCTAAAGGAGAAAGACGAATGGCTAGCAAACATGAAAAATGCTCATCATCGCTAATAGAGAAATGCAAATCAAAACCATCTTGAGACATCATCTAACCCCAGGAAGAATTGCCCACATCACAAAATTTCAAAACTGCAGATGCTGGCATGGATGTGGAGAGA
>CAUYON010071933.1:0-24554 GCA_963573935.1 Arctocebus calabarensis
AATAGCCGGGCGCTGTGGCGGGCGCCTGTAGTCCCAGCTACTCGGGAGGCTGAGGCAAGAGAATCGCTTAAGCCCAAGAGCTGGAGGTTGCTGTGAGCAGTGTGACGCCACGGCACTCTACCCAGGGCGATAAAGTGAGACGCTGTCTCTACAAAAAAATAAATAAATAAATAAATAAATAAATATCTTCTGTGTGAATGAATGACAAACAGAAATTACATTAAAAAAAAAAACAAATACTTGGCTTGGTGCCCATAGCACAGTGGTTACAGAGCCAGCCACATACACAGAGGGTGGTGGGTTTGAAACTGGGCCACCTAAACAACAATGACAATTGCAACAAAAAATAGCTGGGCGTTGTGGTGGGCGTCTGTAGTCCCAGCTATTTGGGAAGCTGAGGCAAGAGAATCGCTTAAGCCCAAGAGCTTGAGAGCTATGATGCCATGGCACTCTACCGAGGGTGACATAGTGAGACTCTATCTCAAAATAAATAAAAAAATAAAAAAACAAACACTAGAGGCTGGGTGTGACAGGTCACACCTGTAATCCCAGCATTTTGGGGTGGCTGAGGCGGGAGGATTGCTTGAGCCCAGGAGTTTGAGACCAGCCTAGGCAACAGAGTAAGAACCCCATCTGTACAAAAAATTTTAATTATCTGGGTGTGGCAGTGCACTCCTGTAGTCTCAGCACCTCAGGAGGCTGAGTCAGGAGGATCACTTGAACCCGTGAGTTTGGAGCTGTAGTGAGCTATAATCACACCACTGCACCCTAACCTGAATAAGAGAGTGAGACCCTATCGCAAAACGAAGAAGAAGGAGAAGGGTGGGGGAGGAGGAAGAGGAGGAGGTAGAGGAGGAGAAGGAGAAGATCATTAGAGGAGTAGAGAAAAAAAGTCATTAAGTTCTGGAATGCAAGAATTGGGAGGAATGTAGGAGAATCCTGAGTTATTTCTCTTGCTGTGTGACCTTGAGAGAGCCCCCTCACCTCTCTGGGTCTCGGTATTCACACGTATTAATGAAAGAATTGGGCTGTCAGAATGTTCTCTGTGGAGTTCAAGAGGGTTCTCTGGAGCATGGGCAAGGTTCGTAGCAAGGGTAAGTTTCAGTCATAGCACTTTTGCTTTTATTTATGGATTCAGAACTGAAGATTCTAAGGTTTAAAATATCCTTTGAAACTCCAGGACTACCTAGGTGACCTCTAGCTCCCTTTCAGAATAGTACAATGCAACAGAGGTAAGAATGCTTCCAAAACAATCAGATACCAGAGCACGAGCTGCTTTTTATCTGCAAAGTTATCTAAGTGGACCCCCATCTGCAGACTCAACTGAGGAAAGGAGCAATAAGAACTGAGTGAGCCCAATTGGAGGAAGGTTCCTAGAGGAGAGGCGTTTTCAACATCCCATGCAGATTCCTAACTCCATGACAGACTCAAAGAGATCAGGGAACTGGTGGGGCGGGAGTCAGGGCGCCACTTCTCAGAAGGGACGGTGATCAAAGCAACAGCCAAAACAAGGCCAGCCAGACCTGAATAGGAGCTGCAGAGATGATGATGGGGTGGGGGGAGACACAGGGTGGCCCATAGCTGCTTGAAAGCCCACACGTGCTGAGGAATGGCAAACAGGGAAAACCTCCAGACAAATCACCTTAAGGGAGCTAAGGTGGGGAGGGAAAGCTGAGGGCAAGGGAGTTTGGAGGGCACAGCAGGGAAGCCGGATAAACAAGGATGACTACAGGACAGGCTTTCTATTTTTCTCCTCATTCCTTGTGGCTGGGGCAGAAGAAATAGCTTCAAAGTGGGGGTTATGTGTGTGTGTGTGAGGGGGTAGATATCAGAACAGAGACTAGGGAAATCCATTACTTTGTACCTTGGTGGTGATGGTTTCCTGTGAACCCCCCTGTTGAGGGGAGAACCTCCACTCCTTCCTTCCCCTCTGCAGGCCCCAGCATCCCCCTTGCTCTTGCACACACCCCCTCTGCAACTCCTGGACCACACAGCCCCAGTGCTCTCCTGGACTCCTCCAGCCCCAGCCATCTCGACCTGCAGCCTCTTTCCTTTGCTGCTCTCCTGGATGCTCCCTGCCCTCTCCTAGTTCCCCGGCCTCTCTGCTGCTCTCTCTCAGTATTCTCCTCCTCCCTGTGCAGGAGGGGCCCACTTCAGCCTGCACGTTTTCAACACTTCCACCTCCACCACTCTCCTCAGATGAACTCATTTGCAAGCAGGACTTCCAATTCAACTAATAACCCCATAGGAGTGACCCTCAGAGGGGCCCTATTTTATATGTGTATTGAGCATCAGGGGTACGCCATAGATGGAGAATAATGACTCCCAAATTGGTACTTCAATCCTGACTTCCAACCAGCACCTCCAGTCCCTCACCAGACATCTCTAGACAGACTCCCCATCATCACCTTAAATTTACTGTGATCACCTTGAGTCCCAAACCAGTTCTCCCAGAATTCCCTCCTAGGTCATGCACCTGTTAGAGCCAGCCCAGCCCACTCTCCACTCATTCATCTTCACACTGTCCCTCTGAGCAGCCTCAGCATATCTGCACAATCCACCCCCAAGCCCCAGACCAGCCTAAGTGCCTTCACTGCCGGGGTTTGCTTTCACATCCCTGACTGTCCCCTGATGCTTCTCCCCCTGTAACCCCACGTCTTGCCTGGCTGCACAGGTAATCTTTCTGAATACATCACAGCCCTGATCCAGACCCCAGGGCTCTCCATTTCTTCTGCTTAGTGTCCAGACCCCTTGGCCTGTCTCTGCAGCCTTGCCCCGTTCTCCCTGCCAGGAAGCCTTGCCTCCAACAGGGTCTGGATCTTCTCAGCCCCTCATAGACCTCTGAGCTCACTTCCAACATCCAACACTTGTTCAGCCTGCTCCAATCACTGGAAATGCTGCTCTTTTGAGGAGGTAAATCCCAAGTATCCTTTCCAGCTGAATTCCCCGCCCCCCCCCCAACATTCCCAGATTGTATACAATTTAACACTCCTAACTCCTGCCACCAAAAGCCAGTAGCTCTTCTGGGCCACTGTGACAACAAAAATGTCCCTGGTTAAGAAACAATGGTTGGATAATGTTGTCCCCCACTTTCCTATGTGACTGTTCCTAAATTAATATACCCCAGGACTTTCACCTGCCTCCAGATCCTTAGCTTCTGTTTGAAGTTTGCAAAGAGTAATTACAACAACAATAATAGCATTATCTATGCCAGTGATTTTCAACTGGTATGTTGTGGCACATAGGTATGCCACCCAATTTTTTTTTATTTTCAAAAGAAGTTCAAAGTAGTAAGTATATTATTTTTCTTACTTTTTTTGATCATCATAATTTAAGTGTGCCGTGGAAGTTTAACTATAGGTTCCAGTGTGCCATCAGATAAAAAAGGCTGAAAAACATCGATCTATGCTCTAGACATCATCTTACATCCCCTACATACATACATTAATTTAATTCTTACAACAACCTTATGAGAGAGCATTGCATTTTCCTGCATTTCAGATTAGAAAATTGAGGGAGAAATTAAGTAACTTGCCCAGTATCACTGACCTGGTAAGTAGCTAATAAAAAGGCATAGCAGAAAGTCAGATTTTGAAGTCACACACACAAAAACCCTTTTGAATAACAACTCTTTTACTAAGTGGCTGTGTGACCTTGGGTAAGTTATTTTCCCTCCTGAATTTTCTTATTTGTAAAATGGTAAAACTGCACCTCGTTCATGGGGTTTTGTGGGGATTAAATGGATTAATGTAGAACACGCCTCAGCACAAAGCAGGCTCCCTCTCTGCACCTCCTCCTGCTCTTCTCTCTACTCAGAGCCCCCCAGACCGCAGGCCCTTAACCCCCCACACCACATGGCCCCCCACGCTTGGCAGCTGTCCCTTCCCTCCCCCAGTAAGGCCCCTCACTGTCCTCATGACATCTGGCCCCAGACCCCATCATAGCACTGAGCCTGCTGTTTCTAATTGTGTCACACCACAGCTTGCTCGCTCTGCCCCGCTCCCGGAAGCAAAGTGCCAGCCAGCCTAGCTCCACTGCACCCAAGTCCTATTGGACAACACGTCAAATGTCAAGATTGCTCCTTTGACTTCCAACTGACTTCTTCACAACAGCAATTCCACCCCTTTCTCTATATCAGTGGTTCTCAACCTGCCTAATGCTGCGGCCCTTTAATACAGTTCCTGTGGGTCAAGAACCACTGCTCTATATACTTCTAGTCCAGCCTCACCCTGGCTCCCTTACTTGAAGAAGCTGACCTCAATCTGACTACTGCTTTTAGGAGATCAAAGCCTGTGCCCATCTTGAGCTCCAAGAAGTCATTCCTTTCTTTCCTCTTTCTTCCAGGTCCTGGCTTCCTATCACTCCTTCCTCTTCCAGAACTTGGCTCCTTCAAATGTCTGCTCTTTCTGGTAGCTTCGATCTCTCCCTCAACAATGGCTCTTTCTCTGTCCTCTGTCTACAAATTCTCTCCTCTAACAAAGCTTTGCTGCAGCTTCCTTTTCAAAATACCAACCTATCTCCAGTCCTCTGTGCACTTCTCGAAGGATAAGCTACAGCTGTCTTCACTTACTCTGCCCCCATTTCCTCTCCGCCAACTCTAACCCTGCCATTCTGCTAACCTCTTTGTCACCAACTCTGATGGTCCTCATCCCCATCTTCTGCACTCAAATGCCTTTCCAGAGTTGGCCCTGGTGACCACCCTTCCTAGCTCCTTTCTCCTTCTATTTCAATGGCCTCTTCACCTCGGTTCCTCTCCTATTTACCTGGGAAATGAAACACTTCTCAGGCATGTTCATTCCTCCTTCCACCCCCCCCCCCCCCCGCGAAGCCCCTCTTCTTTCCCTTTCTCCTGGGGTGCTCTGCTCAATCCTCACTGTCTCCACTAAGTTAAGCTCAACCCTGAGATTCTTTTGGGTTCTAACCTCATATTTCCTGTTGCAGCCAGACCCCTCTGCCCTTCTCTCTCACTCTGGTTGGTCCCTGCCTTCTAACCAAGCTGTTCTCTCAATCTCTTCACTCTCCTCCAAACTGCAGGTTTTCCTTCCCTATAGACCAACATGTTACACCATCCCATCCCAATATTTTTGCTTTCTTCTCCATTTTTTATAAAATCATAATCAGAGGAAAAGCAAAAAAATATTTTAAAATCCTACCCATTTTAGGGTGCAAACTCTACCTGCCCTCCTCTAGGGGCCTTCCTTTGTAGGTGCCCATCTCTCTCTGACCTGGGAGGTATTCCCTATCAGGACCTCACTACCCATTGTTTGATTCTCCCACCCTTTTTTCTCTAGGTAATGTGTGAGTGTTATCTCCCACACCAGGCTTTGGGATCCTCAGAGACTTCAAAAAGCTTGGCTCACACACGATCACGGATTGTATCAGACTATAAGTTCTCTTCCAGCTCCAGTATTTGAGGATTTGGAATTTGAGGATTCTTTCTAGAATGTTCCTCTGGGAAAGTCTTCCATTTCTTGACCATGTCTTCAGTTAGCAGGAATCCATATGTCTAAGAGCAGCAGACAGGACTAAAGGGGAACTGAACACCAAAAGAAACCATGGGGGTCAAAATATATTCTGTATCTGGAGGTAGGGGTAAGAGGAGTGTCCTGGAGACTGACTACCTCTCCTCCAGCCTTTCAGGACATCCAGAAAGGGACTTTTCAAACTGTCCCTGTATAAGCTACCCCACCCACTCTTTACCTATATCCCCAGGGGGCAGATAAGTTCCCCCAGAAGCTTTTAAGGAGCATCACCTCCCCTCTTACTCCAAAGAAGAGAACAGTCCCATCCCGAGTACCCTAAGGCTCAATGTCTCACAGTAAACCACAAAGCATGGCTGCCCCCACGGGGCTTCATGGAGCATTGCAGGCTCCATTATCTACCCTCTTGGCCCCATCAGGATATATTACACAAACCTCCACCTCCAGCCCCCCAAGAAAACGCCAATGTACCGCCCATCTCTCCAGGCCCCACCACCCCTGCACTACCAGCCCACCCAATTTACACTCACACTCCCCTGAGCAACACCCCCACTATGCACTGCCCCCCCCCCCCCGCCTGTACCCACACCCCTCTAAAGGCCTTGGGCACCACCCATCCCAGTTTCAAACATCCGTTTTGAGCCTCTACGTGATATGTCTCCATCTCCAGGCCCCCCATCCTCCCACCACCATCTGGCCGCAGGTACCTGAAGGGTAAGCCTGTATACTCTCATTAGCCCAGCCCAACTATCACCACCACCACGCTGTCCCTACTGCAGCTCCGAGTAAGGGCACTAACACAGGCTAGGTAGCTTGGAGCCCCTGGCAGGACTACTTAATGAGTCGGATGGTGGGGTGTGAAGTCTAAATTTCCATCAAGTTCCTCCGGTGATGCCTGTAACTTCAGCATTATTGTCCTAGATGCCTGAAACCTTCACCCCTACCAACTCCCCAGATTTGGAAGTGTTATCCTACTTTGAACAGTTTAAGAACCCAAGACATACACAGCTAAGTTGGTGACAGGCACAGGGCCAGCGGCAGGGATTCTGGGCAGGGAATTCAGGTCCTTCCATGACCCTAAGGCAGTGGATTTCTTGGTCCAGGAGACCCTGTCAGAAGTGTGGGGCACTGTGGGCTCCACGCTGGGGCAGACAAGAGGCAAACTAGCTCAGACTGGAATCCGTGGACCCAACAGGAGCCACATCTGGATTCCACGTGTCTTGGGCCGCTGGCAAGCTTTTTCCACACCACAGCCGTCTTCTTGCCGCTCAGGTGGACTGGTCGCACCTATGCGGAGCTGCTCCTCGCGGGCTCCCCGTAGCGGGGAGTGCGGGAAACGCAGCGGCTGCCTAGCCGCCTGCTCTGCGCCTGCCACTGGCTCAGAGGACCTGCGTGGAGTGAGGGCGCCACGCTGCGGCCGTGACGGGGACGGCACACCTCAGAAAAAAGCTTTGCAAAGATGGTGCTTACGTTAAGTCCAATTTCCAGGTCTCTTCCCACCTCATCGTCCCGTTTTCTAGCCCACCCCTGCCCTAAGCCCCTTCTAACTAACCCCTAACCCCCCGACATCAAGAAAGCCAGAGATGATATTCACAGACCAGTGCCTCTGGGCTCCCACAAGTGAGGGGATGCAGACCTCCCATATTCCTCCCCATCCCCCAAATCTGAATTGTGCAACTGTCTTTCCCTAGGTTCAGATTATATACTCCTGCTCATCACTGCAGAACTCTCAGCACCACAGAAATCTCCAGAAAGTTTCTGGTAATAGTAAAACCCAATGCCTTGAAAATACTCCGTTTTCCACTAACCTTTAAAATAAAAACGACCTCAGAATTGAACTCAGTATACCAGAGGTGGCGGGACCATCTCAGAAAGCAGTGGGGTAAACACCTCTTTTGATCTGGCTGCTCTGTTTTGGTTAATGCAATTCCTGGTTGGACAGGGTTTTAGCAGTCACATCACACAGTTGACTCGTATTGAGCTTGTAGTCAACTAACCACCCCCCCCCCCCAGGTCTTCTCTTCATGAACTGCTGCCAAGCTGCCCCCGCCCAAACCCAGTACTTATGTCATTGATTTTGTTTTAACCTAAGTGCAGGACTCTACATTTATCCCTGTTAAATTTAATCTTGTTGGTTCCAGCCCAGTGTTTCAGCCTGTTGAAATCGTTTTGAATCCTGACTCTTTCATGCAAAGTATTAACTGCCCCTCCTAGCTCTATCATCTGCAAACTTGAGAAGACTGCTGCCTCGGTCAGTTGTCAATAAAAATGTTAGACAGGACACAGGCCCAGACTCAGCCCTAAGGCATACTACTGGAGACTTCCCTCTAGTCTAGGCTGACATGGATCCATTAATCAACCCTCACTGAATCTGACTCTTCACCAAGCCTCATGGCCATTTGGTTCGGATGTCTCTGCCACATCTACAGATATCGCGAGAGGCTCTGTCAGCTGCTTTGCTGGAAATTTCTCTTGCCCCAGGCTGTCGTCCTAATATCAAGCCTAGCCCTTCTTTCTACCCTCCAAACCTCCAGCATTATTTGTTCAACCATAACTTCAGGGGATTATAGACTCCCAATGGGGCCCCATCCTGCATTACTTGAGGTAATATTTCTGAGTTTCGGGATCTCCCTTGGTGTGTCTTTGCTAATTCCTATCCCATTACCCCCATGCCTCCTCTGAGCTTATTCTCTTGAATTCTCTCTCCTGCTGCCTTCTCTGCCTACAAATGTGCAGGGACTCCTTTGCCTAAAAAGCTGCCTACCAGGCTGTCTTCTTTAGTCTGCATGGCTTCTGCCTGTCCTCCTAAAAATTCAAACACTTTCAAATTCACCTCCTGTGTCTTCTGAATCTTCAATAATCTGAGCATACATCTCTCAGCTGAGTAACCACACTGCCCAGGCAGTGGGCATTGATAGTGACAGTGGAGGCAGAATATTCACAACCAGATCATATAGACCAGACTTAGAACTTCCTACAGAAGAGAGCCTGGGAACCCTCACAGACCAAAGTCCGGCCATGGTCAAATTAAGCAAGTAATCAGGAAGTTCACAAAAACTGAGACATGAGGTGCTTGGTCACAGAAAGCACAAGCAAACATGGAGAAGTCTGAGCCTGAGGACTTCTTACATTTTCCTACATGGGCTGGAATCAGTTCTGAGGCAGGTGATATGGGAAGACAGGCTGGCTGGAGTGGGAGGATGTGAGCAGAGGGGAGGACAGGGCCTGTTTTTTTCCTGAGCCCTTATTCTAGGGTATACAACATCAGTTGTCAGGAATTCAGGGAGCCTCAAGTTCAGGGGTCATGCACTCAAATGTCTGTGTGGACCAGACAGGTTATATGAGACAAATCAGGCATTGGGTAGAACAATAGTGAAGAGCAGAAACTGGCAAACTGGAAGGAACACACCCACATCGGAGCAGCTGCCACTCAGCTCCAAACAACTGTTGTCACATGAGTAAGGTGATTTCATTGTTGCCTGATCTGACTTTCCAGAGAAATGCTTTCAGACGTAAATTTTTGATCTTTAATGTTGTCAATTTTTAAAAACTTTCAAAAACACATATTGGTCAAACAAAAATATATCTGTAGCCCTGGTCTGGGGGTGGCCACCTTTTAACCGCTACTGTTGCCTCATCCTTTGAAAAGCTAAGGTGACAGGTCTGTGGTAATACTGTATTAAGAACTCTACCTTTGAGTTTTTTGATGTCCATGAGGATGATTCTTGTGTGCTTTAGAAATAATTTGTATTTCAAAATTAGTTTTAAAAATGCAGTAGAACCTCTATAAGTTGATCACCCAAGGGACTGTAACAAACTGGTCAACATGCAGAGGTGCTTACCATAAGGAACTAGTCCTGTACAGGTGTCCAGTCTATGAAAATTAGGTCCATTTAAGGTGGTGGTCAATGTATGAGGTGATCAACTATGGAGGTTCTGCTGTATATTCAATTTTTCAAACTTACAAATCTAAAATCCTAGCTCTTTTCTAAGCTTTTAAGTACAGCTTACAAATATTATTTTGCTTATAAAACAAAGGAGTTTGACTTAATGTTTGAACACCTTACATTTATCTCCTTTAAACACTTAAATGGTATTTATAAGGTTAATATATTTGACTTCCTTAAGTACTCAATTTATCTCATCAAAACAAACCTTCCCAAGTACTTATATCCCCAATAAATTAAGTTTATAAATACAGCAAATCTTGAGTCATTCTAAGTGTTGCAAAACTACACAGAAAGTTAGCAAGATATCAACTTAAAATCCAAGTATAAACACTCAATACTTTTTAGTTGGCATTACAAAGCAAATGTTACTTTTACAATTTCTTTTCCGTATGTCAAGGACTTAAAATATAAACTGCATAGATTCCTTAAAGCAAACAGTAAGGGGTGGGTTTGATGTTCTTAAATATACCTATCCTTCGTTCTAAGGCCTCCATCTTTAAAAGCTGTAGCTTCCAATGAAACGATTGATGGCTCCCACCCCTGAGTTTTAGAGGTTATCTTCTCAGACAGCTAAAACTGTGAAACAACCAGTAACATTGGTTGGGCCACTGACTAGATTCTGAAGAGACCCAAGAAGGCCTATGTCCTTGTAAAGGCTGCTCACAGGGCCTCCGTGATGTGGAGAGGCAGTCAGCTAGCTTACATCTCTGGGCTTAGTGCTCTTCATCACCTACCTGGACTTTCTCACCTATGCTGCCATATAGCTGGACTGGGTGGTGCATCTCCTTGGCTCTCAAAACGTTTTCCCCTCCTGAAGATTTCTGGGTTTTTATTTTCTTCCTTCAAGGTGGGGTCCAGTTGAACACAGTTGAACACCTTCTCTCTCAACTGTGACTTGTGGTTGCAATTACTCCTAAGGTTCTTCTGACGGAACTCTCCGGTCTCCTTTCCTAGTTCAGGGGCCTATCCTCCACTCCACACTGCCTCTCTTTTGTTTGGCTTTTCCCTCTGGCACTCAGCTTGAGACTCTCACTTCTTAGCATCACACTTCCTGTGCCCCAGCCCCACGCCAACTACACCACCAGAGGATCCCTACTCCCTCTCTTAACACTGTAGGGTCCTGCCCCTTTCTCCACAGTTCTTCCCCATTCACACACACACACTCCCTTCTCACCCTAGAAAAGAAAATAAGTCTGATATTACATGTTCACACTAAGGGCAGCTGAGTGAGATGGAATGCTTCCTAAAGAGAAAAGAAATAAAGAAAGGAAACTAACATTTATCGAGCATGAACTAGGAACTGGCCATGAAGTTAACTCTTTCACATGAGTTGTCTTGTTCATTCCCAGTAGCAACATGAGAAGACCTGTAAAGAAATCAAGGCTGAGAGTGGTGGCTCATGCCTGTAATTCTAGTACTCTGGGAGGCCGAGGAGGGAGGATTGCCTGAGCTCAGTAGTTTGAGACCAGCCTGAGCAAGAGTGAGACCCTATCTCTACGAAACAGAGAAAAATAAAACAAGCGTTGTAGTGGTGTGTACCTGCAGCCCCAGCTACTCAGGAGGCTGATATAGGAGGATGGCCTGAGCCCAGGGGTTTTTGGTTGCAGTGAGCTGTGATGCAGCCACTGCACACTAGCCCAGGTGACAGAGAAAGACCCTGCCCCTCATCAAAAAAAGAAAACGTCAAGCTCTGATTATCTCACTTATAAGGAAAAAGGGAAACCAAGATACAAACCTTGTCTATGTGATTCCAAAGCTTAATCCCTTGCTCAGCACACCACTTTTCCTTCTTAAATCAAAACAAAATCCTTACTAGTCAAATATTGGCAGAGTGACAGGACACTCTTGGTGGAAAAATGCTCCTTTACTGATTTCTTGCTCGAAAACTGAGAGGCTCTAATCTGAAAACTTGGCCAGGTAAAGTAGCTCACACCTGTTATCCCAGCACTTTGGGAGGCCAAGGTGAGAGGATCACTTGTGCCCAGGAGTTAAAGACCAGCCTGCGCAACATAGCAAGATCACATTTCTTAAAAAGACAACAAAAACAAAAAACTGAAAGTCTGTGCCCATCCACTCTGTAAAAGCTCTCCCAAACCTCCATAACAGTACCCCAGCAACTTTTATACAGTGTTCAGTTTACAAAGCATTTTCACCTACACTGTCAGAACAACCTTATACAGAAGGCAGTATTAGTTTAAAGATGAGGGGACTGAAGCACTGAGAGATTAACGTGGCCAGAGTGGCCCAGCCTGTGTGAAGTATATCTACATTTCAGTGAGGTTCACTGCACCTCTGCCTGGAGTTTCTTCCACTCAGCCACACTATCCTCCACACTTTCCTTTGTTCTTCTGGGAGATGGCAACCTAGAACCCATGTTTCTGCTGGTTTTCTGTTCCTGAAGACTCTGACTTAGTAAAACCCTCTTCATCCCCAACCTGCCCTTCCATCCCCAGTCCTGCCCTTCACGGACTTTCAGTCCCTTCCCCAACCTTTATCCTTTCTATTTTTCTTCCTGTACCCTGAGATTCCACATTAAGTATTGTTATCTTGAGAGTTGGAGTAGGATCAGAAAAGCCTGCTGCCAGTAGTTTCTCTCCAAGCACTGCCTGCGCTCAGTCTTCATAATTAAACTGCTTCCTGAGTGCCTGCATTGAGCTGGGTGTTTGAAAAACATCATCACAGACGCAGCGCCTGTGGCTCAACAGGCTAAGGCGCCAGCCACGGACACCTGAGCCGGTGGGTTTGAATCCAGCCCGGGCCCGCCAAACGACGGCTGCAACCAAAATATGGCCAGGCCTGTGGTGGGCGCCTGTAGTCCCAGCTACTTGGGAGGTGGAGGCAAGAGACTCGTTTGAGCCAAGGAATTGGAGGTTGCTGTGAGCTGTGATGCCACAGCACTCTATCCAGGGTGACAGCTTGAGGCTCTGTCTCAAAAAAAATAAATTAAAAAAAAAAAAAGAAGAGAAAAACATTATCACAAACCCTCATACCAATGTTGAAAGCCAAAGGGAAGAGGCGAAGACCTAGAGTCCTTGACTTCCCTAAGGTTAGGGTTAGGAGTGGCAAATGAGGCTTCAAAGCCCTGTCCTTGTCAGTGTACCAGATAAACCCTTGTGAGAACAAAGACCATGCAGACTGTAAAGTGGGCAAGGTTTACTCAAATAATATGGTAGAAGCTCATGATTCAAAAACTTGGGAGGCAACATTCTCAAGCCCATGGTCCTCCTGCCTAGGATGGTGGCCTCTGTCTCCTGTGTCCCTATCTGCTGTACAGTCTGCATATGATCCAGTGTCCCCTTCTTGCCCTTATGCCCTCTGTGCTGCTGGCTCACAAAGCCCTTCAGTGCCTCTTCAGGAAACTATCCTCTTATCCCCTAGGGATCATCAGCTCTGATGTCTTTTGCTTTCACTGAATGGTTTATACGTATTTTTAATATTATAGAAAAAATTTTTTGGATGATCACAGGGGTAATAAGGTATTTGTGAGAGTCAGAGGCCTGTCCTAGAGAATGACCCTAGAAGGATATGGACTGGTAACACAAACAGGAAATTGATGCTTTCATCTCTGCTCTGTTCAGGAGCTGACAACTAGACATCCTCTGAGATGAGAAATAGGACCTTAGTGAGAAAGATAGATGGTAAGAGGGTGAAGACTGAAAGAAAGGCTAGGCCACTAGAAGATAATAATTGAGCCTGCGTAGGGACAAGTCATTCTACTAAGCCTTTCTTTTTATATACATTATTTCACATAACCTGGAAAAGGTAGGTAATGTTATCCTTATACTTAAAAAAAGAAGCTAAGTTTCAGGTGGTTTGTCATTTGCCCAAAATCACGCAAAATGGCAAATCCAGGTATGCAAAACCTTTATTTTCAATCACTACACTACAGTGCACTATACACTGTATATTCAAGAGGTAATAAAAACTTGTAGCCCAAATGTAGCTTACATTTTAGATTAAGAAACAGAGCTTCCCTAAAAAATAGTATTAACCTCAATGATCAAGTGAAAAGGTTTTACTGAATAAAACAGCAAAATTAACTAGGGCTAAAGAGGTTTCCAAAGCCCAGAGCCAGTTATCTAGAAGAAAACCGGTGACTCAAAGGTAACTGCATAGTGGTTTGTAGCCCAGAGGGATGGCTTAGCCCAAGCTAAAGACATAACTTCTTCACCCATGAGGCCGGGGACCAGGATCTGAGGCAAGAACACAGCTCCACAAAGGGGGACAGCAGAGAGGTGTGGCTTGCAGTGAGAAGAGGAGGTGGTTGGAGGCAGCGACAGACCCTAACACATCAGTGGGATCCTGGTGTGGAAGAGCCTGAGAATTCCAGCCAGAAAGCCAGAATCTATCACGAGCTTAAGTAACTTGATTCCAACCTTTTCCCAGTAGGGTCTAACAGGGTTCACTTCAGAGGCCAAAATGCACCTGAGGACAGCAGAGGGGTACAAATGTGCAAGTCAGGTTTATCTGCTCTCCAGGACAAATCTGGGCCAGCAACTAAAATGTTTTTTTCCAAGATTTCTGGAACCAACCAAAGGATTTTCTAGTATTGGGCATCTATTGTCTGACCCATGGAGTGATTCATTACAAAACCTTTAAGCATTGAGAAGCAGTGTTCCATCTTTGGATTAGAAGAAAAACCAGCCAGAGGAGAGTCTCTAACTCCTCGTTATTTATCTCAGACTATGTCACTGCCTATAGGAAGCCTACTGTGAATCCCCAAGCTTGTTCAGGTGCTTCTCTTGTACCTATGACTCGAAATGCCCACCTGTCTCCCCAATGATCTGAGAGCACCACATGGATAGGGAGTAGTATAGTGCCTGGAACAGAAGCACTCAACAAATGGTAGCTATTAACATCCTACTCTTATATTTTTCCGTATTCTCTTCTGAATGCCTGTGCTTACTGACATATTTAAATTTTATACACCTGTATTACAGTTTAAACACATCAAAGGGCATGGACTAAAAGTGTTCTAAGGGAACCTCATTTGATGATTGTCTCAGTGTCTCGTAGTGTGAGAACTTCTCCCGGTGTAATGGGGACTCATTCAGCTGCCCACAGCCGCTCACACAGTGTAAAGAGAGCTCAGAACTGACAGCTTCTCACCCACAGCCCCAGGCTGGTGTGTAGTACAGTGATGTCCGGCCAACCCACAGAACAGGCATCAGACACTTCCCTGTTTCCCTTCCTCTATGACAGATTTAGGTGCCAAGACTCTTTGGTCTTCCCCAACTCAAAGGTGGTTTTCTCCAGGGTACTTTTCCTTGTTCTTCCCTATGTTTTTCTTTGAGAGGGAAGTAATCACTGGAAATCTGTTTATAAATCACTGAAACCAAGTTTCTGAGTAAGTCACATAATAAATGTAACAACCACCACCACAGCCATTTATTAAGTGCTTGCCAGGCACTGTGCTAAAGCTTTACAAACATTGTTTCAGTTAATCCAACCACCCTGAGGTAGATATTTTCAACACCCTTCCCCCTACATTGTCATTATACTTGAGGAAACTGAGGCTCAGAGAAGTTAAGCAAGTCAACCAAGGTCAAACCCAGCTGGTAAGTAGCAAAGCTAGAAATCTGAACCAAATATATTTGACTCCAAAACCCATGCTTTTAAACATTATGCTAGATTGTTTCCCATTCAAAGTTAAAAGGATACATGCTCCTTCCCAAAATATTGCATAGGCCAGATTTTTTTTTTTGCAGTAGGGGGGTAGTTTTTTAACTTCCTTAATCAGCCAAGTTAGGAGTGAAAAAATAGTCTGGGTATGAGCTGACCACTTATCCATTTCTTCTATTCCCCTAGCTGCCAGGCAGGGCCTTTTAAAAAAAAAATCTAAGACCACCATTCCTGACATCTAACTACTCAGTATCCTGTTTTCCTTTCAATAACCAGTAGAATGCAGAAGTCAGCCAAACCTGGTGACAGGAACCCAAAGACACTTGAGAGAAATAAGGAGACGTTCACAAAACGGCCATCATTCCTGAACTGCTGGACCCTAAGGCACACAGATGCATTTAGATGGAAACACAAATTTCAGTACTTCCACCCTAGTTTACCAGGCCCAGCCTCATTCTTTCAATATCCAGACCAACCCCTGTAACTGGTTCTTTACCACTCTCTAGAAACTTTTCCCCTAACCCATCTCTGGTGGCCTCACTAACTATAAGCCCCTAGGCCTCAAGGCTGCAGTTTTGAGGCTTTGCACCCCCAGAATGGCTCTAAAGTGCTCAGCAGGGCTAGATTCAGGATCCCATGACCTATAAGATTAAACACAACTGGGTGAGGACAAGCACAGGAACAAGCTGAACCAGGATGTACAGAACAGACAAAGGAATGACAAAATGATATAGCAGACATAGAACAAATGGCAAAATAAACAGAGCTATCTATCAAAGGTCAGAAATCAGAGCTGTCCCAAACATGAACAGGGATGACCCCAGGAAGACAGATACTAAAGACAGGTCTATCCAAACACATATAGCCATGGAGCTTCAGAGTCAAAAGCAAGTGTTTCAAAAAAGGGCTTTGGTGAACGTGCCACTGGCGAGCCGGGGTAGAGGGAAGCTGAATAAGAGAAATTGGAAGGGGCTCTGGAAGTGGAAGATGGAACATCCCTTCAGAATAGGCAGAGTCATCAGAGAAATACGCAGGGATTGGAGGACAAGCAGTTAGAGGTCGCAGAAAAATGGGAGTAGGACAGTCTGAACTGTCAGGGCCTCTGGTGACCCTGAGTTACTTCCAGGCATATCCTATCATCCCCCGCATCTGGGTAACCTGGTCACTGAGCGTCATTCCCTGAAGCCCTTGCTAAATTATTAACTGCACCAGATTTTGAAGGGTGGAAGATGCAGAGGTAGGGAACTTATGGAGAGAAGAGAGACAGCCCCATTCTTGGGAAATTCAAATTCTGAAAGGAAACACAGAACCATCAACTGCTTGTCCCCTCAAGCAGGGAGCCTCTGATCTAAGGAACCCACCGCATATGAGTCACAAAACTGAGGAATAAATACCAATACCAAGTTTAAAGGGACAGAGGAAGGGTGAGAGGTGAGGTAACTCAGAGACCTGGGAAGACTCAAGTTGCGTTTCTCAACACGCTAGGACTCAGCTTATTACTTAACCTCATCACTGCTGACACACCTGGGCCAGCTCACTCAACCACAGCTGCACTTACGTGGGGGAAAAAAATCAATGTTGCTGGGAGGCCTAGAGCGAGGGAGTCCCTTTCTTGAGTGCCCAGGAGCTTGGAGAAGCCTGGAGGTAGAGCTTTGCATTCCACTATCTTCCTCCTCTCTCAGTAGTCCCTGACCTCCTCTACACTGGGTACACAATATACATGGATAGCTTCATAACCTCTGGTTACGTCATGTGGTTTCCTCTTCAACTAAGCAGAAGTTTCCTGGGGTTTGGTAAAGGCCGGATTTTCTTTATACCCTGCAGTATGAAGAATGTCAAACACTTGTCATAAGCAAGGCATCAGGGGTGCTTTTACAAAAAAAGATTTTCCACAAATATCAAACACATGTCAAAACCATTCCATTGTTATTCTCTGCCCTTATAGCTTGCATTTGACACCTATCTACCTTTGTTGGCTCCCACCCACAGGACTCTATTCCCACATGCAGCTCAGGCTGGGGACTGGGTCCCTATTCTTTGTTAAGAAATATAAGCTCTACCCACTTGTGGCAATACAGAGAGGGTATGCAGCCCAGGAATCTCTAGGGGCAGAGGGAGTGTCTCCCCACAACTGGGCTGGCCCACTGATAAGGATCCTTCCCCTCTCTGTCTCCTAACAGATTCAGATTAATGATCGCTCATTCCTAATTGTCAAATTTCTTTTCCTTCATCCTGTGTCTAATCACCAGTGACAGAAACCATTACGCAAATGAGAGCAGACGACTTCCCCCAACTGTTCGTGTTGGTAAAAACCTTGTAATTTAGAGCTCTGATTTGTAGGGGAAGCTGGTCTCCCCCAGGCATCCTGGGCATCTGCTCAACTGATGCCCAAAACAGCCCCTCCTCCATCCCCTGAATGCCAACCCCCCAACAAATATCTGACTTCACAAACAGTAGTTTTCTCTGCATCTGCTGGTATAAATATGGGGGTCTGCAATGTGGCTGATCTCTATATAGGCCCAAACCCCTACCTTCCCTTGGTGTGTCTGCCTCCCTGTTGCTGGCTAGGATGGGGGTAGGCAACTACAGCAGAAATGTTTCTTTAGCTCCAAGCAGAATTTGAGCCTAACTAGCCTCTAACTTAGGTAAGTGAAGGGAAGAGCCTCAATCTTTCCCTGGGGAGGAAGAAAGCAACAGCAGAAAATGAATCAAGACTCTGTTCACCCAAACCCAGAGCTTTCCAATTCTATATAGATGCAGAAAGCTGCTCAGAGGAGGTACAGAGGGACAGAAATGCAGTATCTATAACCCAGATCCCCCCCTAGAGTCTTTCAGCACTCCTAATATGGCTTTCCAGGCAGCTTTCTAGACATCGTTAGCTGGAGCCCACAAGAGCTTTCATTCTGGGCCACATCTTCTGTACCTTCTTGGACTAAGTCTGCCTACAGATAATGCCCAACGGGGTGAGAACTGAGGACAAGACCCATGCTACAGGGAGGGAGTTAAGGAAGGAGAATCAACGTAGTTTGGTAGAAAAGAAGGGGCAGAGAACTTGCACCAAAACAGCACTAGGTCAAAATCCTGATTGCCACTTATCACTTAACCTCTCTGAGCCCATTTCTTCATCTGTAAAGTGAGAATATCTACCTTGTATGATAGTGAGGAACAAAGATAAAAGCACTAGGCACATATTAGGTGTCTAAAAATCAGGGGTTGCTATTACCCAAGGATCAGGACCAATCCTGTGATGGTTCCAAGGTCAGTCTTCTCCCTCCCTCCCCTTCAGCTACCTTAGATCAGACCTGTGTAAGCACAGCACCCAGCAAGGATAACTGAGTGGCACACACCTCCTAGCCGCACATCACCCACATCTTTGAGGGCTGAGTCGGGACTGGAGCAGACCTGCTGAAGAGAAGGTAATAATCTGCTATCTTTCCAAGTGTGACTGCGGCCAAGTTTATCCTCTGTCTGCCTTGTTTTCTTTACTACTTTCTTAAGGGATGGAAATCCACTGCAATCACATTTCCCAGCACTGAATGTATTGGAAAGAGCTACACTTAAGAAGGGTTATCATGACTTACACCTGTACTGCATCAGAGAACCCCAGAATGGGGTACTAAAAATAAAACACTCCTTCCCAAATATGCACACATGTATATCCACATCCTCTCAGTTCATCAGTGCATCATAAACTGAACTTTGGGGGTAAGAGCTCTAGAAGTAAACTTTAGGCAAAACAAAACAAAAAAAAAGATGGAGGAAAAATAAAACCAAAGACTTAACGCCTCTTCCCTTCCAGAGATAGGGATGGAGATGGGAGCGGGGGTAAGTAGACACAGGGCCACACCACCCAATCCCAGGTACCCCATTCCCATCGAATAGATGTAAATAATAACCCTTCAAGTTGTGCAATACACAGCTATCCGGCTGTATGCTGCAGCCCAGAGAGGGGTTCCTATGACTAGCAACTAATAGGTAAGGAAATTCTATTTCCATGCTCTATCAGTTGCCCTGACTATTGAGGGTGTTGCAGAATATTACAATGGGGTCTGGCAGAGGCGCTGGCTTCAAATGGCAAGGGTACATTTTTGCCCTTGCCCTGAGGTGGATTTTAGGTAGTGAGTTAACTGCCTAAGCTTGACCCCTTTTCATCTACTCAACTAGGAAGCTCAGCAGAAGTAGATGTGGCCTGGGCAGGGGCATCACAGGGCCTGAAGGTTCTAGCCAGTCAGCCTCAGGCAGGTTGCAGTGAGACCTGACCGACATATGATGGCTAAAATCCAAGTTAAAAAGCTTTAGGTAAGGTCAGGCAGTACTTCCTGTATTGCCCTACTGGACAAGGTAAGCAGTGGAGAACCTTAGTAAGCAGGGAAGCTGGCCAGTGTGGACACACACACACACAAACACATGCACATACACACCAAGGTATGCACCCCTAGAACCTAGAGACGACAAAGCTAGAAGTCCCTTGGTACACAGCACCAGGGGAAGAGCTGGTGCTAAAAGAGAAACTACATGTCTTTAATTCAGAACTTATACACAATCCTTGGTTCTTATGTCTCAAGGTCCTTTCTATGTATGGCTTGAGCTTATAGGTCCCAGCAGGAACTCTATTTAATTCTCTCTCACAGGAAGGCTTTTTAAGCTCTCAAAGGCAAGCCTCCCTCTCTTTCTCCCCATTAGAGTCCCAGCAGCCCTTCCCGCCCAGCTTAGAGTTTGACTATGCAAAAACTGGGTGGAGGCAGGCAGACCTGATGACAGTCAGACTATTTCTGGCCCTACAGCCCAAATGCAGTTGGGGGTCCAAGAGCATCTCCTCTCTCTCAGGCTGAGGCACTGAGGCTGCAGGAGATAGGGCTGAGAGCCAGAAGTGGCACCCTGACCCAGAAGGTGGCAATGAGGAACAGATACACACATCCATGTGCGTGCACGCACACACATCCCAAGGTTGACAGACCAGCACACATAGACATGGTGATAACCAAAAGCTGGGACTCCACACACTGAATATAGGACTTTGGGGTTGGGGCGGGGGGCAGAGGGAAGGTGCTGGGGCACAAGAGGCAAGAATAAGAAGTCCCTCCAAATGGGAGTGGAGTGCCAACTGCCCTGCCTTGCCCCAAACACCTGCCTCCAGGGCCATGGCAAGAGTCCAGTCCATTAAGTGCAGCGTGCAATATTAGCGCTTGGAGTCTCCTGTCCTCATCAATGAAGCAGTGTGGACGGGATAGCAGTCACCTGGCAGGAGGCCTTGACTCCTGGCAGGCTAGTTGTATCGGCCCTTGATCATTGTGTTCAATAAGGGCCCCACCTGTAAAGAGACACGAGGAGACAATCAGAACTGCCCTTTTCCTGGCCCTGGAGTTGGACAGGGTATGTCTGGAGACATTCAATGCCCAGCCAAAAACAGGAGAAAAGTTTTCGTTCAATCTTGTGAACTCTCTAGTCAAATTTCTGCCTGAAGGTCAACCCAGTATTGTGGGGCATGGCCCTCTCCTCGAGGGTCCATCTTGTACTACTTTCCTTCTTTTAACATCCTTTATCTACTGTAAGAAGCACCAAACTGACAGAGGGTCAGAAGAGCTAATAATCCCCAAACACTTGAGAGTGTTTCTCTAATGTGCCTTACGAATGTTAAATGCCTGGCGGCGCCTATGGCTTAAGCCACATACACCAAAGCTGGCATGGGTTCGAATCCAGTCCAGGTCTGCCAAACAACGACAACTATAACCAAAAAATAGCCAGGCGTTGTGGCGGGCACCTGTAGCCCCAGCTACTTGGGAGGCTGAGGCAAGAGAATCACTTAAGCCCAAGAATTTGAGGTTGCTGTGAGCTGTGACGCCACGGCACTCTACTGAGGGTGACAGCTTAAAACTCTCAAAAAGAAAAAAAAGAGTATTAAATGCCTAGCATTCTGTGAGGCTGAGGTGAGAGGATCACTTGAGCTCAGTTCAAGATCTGCCTGAATAAAGCGAGATCCCAGCTCTACTAAAAATGGAAAAAGTAGCTTGGTGTGGACCCAGCTACTTGAGAGGCTGAGGCAGGAGTCTGAGGTTGCTGTGAGCTAGGCTGAGGTCATGGTACTCTAGCCTGGGTAACAGGAAAAAAATGTTAGGCTGATATGGTTATAAAATATAAAATAAAATATAAAAAAATATATAGGCATGGCTCATGCCTATAATCCCAGCATTCTGGGAGGCTGAGGCAGGCAGATTCAGCGCAGGAGTTCAAGACTAGCCTAAGCAAGAGTAAGACCCCATCTCTATTAAAAATTAAAAACTGAGGCAAGAGGATTGACTGAGCCCAAGAATTTGAGGTTGCTGTGAGGTATGACGCTATGGCACTCTACCCAGGGTGACAGAATAAGACTCTGTCTCAAAAAAAAAAAAAAATGGCCAGTGCCACCTATCAAATCCACAGGTTTCTGCAGCTGCTGACGTCATCCACAGGAAAGAAGCAAGAACATTGCAAATGCAAATTTACCCATCGGGCCACTGGCATACCTGCATGGGAAGTAGGTCTCAATATTTACCTAAAGCAGCCTTGGTACAGCTGGGAGAGTACAAGGAGATGCGTTAGTGCTTGCTTCCCATTCTAGAAGAATCCCCTGAGGGGTCCCCAGCTGGCACACAAGCCCCATGGGGAACATTACTACTAGCATGGAATAGATTATAATTGATCCACCATTCAAGCCCAGCTCTCACCAGAAAACAAGAATTTTCTAAACATACCCATAACCTCTATGGGGAAGAGAGGACACCAGATACTGAAACAGAGAAGCTATGTAGAATGTCATACTTGTCCTGACTTTCTTTGGTCAACCCACCCACTGAGCCACTGGAGTACCACCTTGGGATAGTCACATACCTCTTGTGGGTTCCCCAAGGCCTCTCCAAGCATCTTCTCAATGTTTCTCATTATGGCCACTTTCTGATGAGCTTTGAGAGGATATTCAATTCTCTTAGGGGTGGGAGCCCCCTGCAAAGGAAGCAGTCCCTCAAGAAATGCCTGTAACAGCAGACTTCACTATCTCTCCACTATTCCTAGTACCATCCTCCTCCTCCTAAGAAGCCCAATTCAATCCTATCCTTCTGCATCTCCCCAAAGATCTAAGAATCACTTCCAGGGATAACCAACCATCTCCCACCCCATCCAAAAAAATATATTACTTCTGTGACCCAGTTCCATCTGGGGAAAAAAAAAAATCCACCATATTCACCTTATACCAGAAGTTCACAGTGATGGTAATGCCCCCATTTAGTAATGACTCTATATGATGCCACCTGCAAGAAAATAAATAGGCCCATTTACTACTGATATGTTTCAGTGGGAGAGATGAAAAATTAGGTAGAACCTAGATAAGGGAATCAGTAAAGAAAATATTTATGTGCTCATCCTGTAAAACATATATAGGGTTAGAGGCAGTGATGTATACACGTACCAAAGAGCCAAGAACAGTTTCTCCAGGCCCACCCTTCTGGGATCTCTCTGGACTTGAAAAACTGTCATCTTATCTTAGAGATAGGGCTGTTATTTCCCCCTTGTTCAGTATGTTCACATCTAGATATGCCAATCTTCCTGCAGACCACATAATCCTGCCACAACTCAGAAGGGACAAAGAGAAGGCTTTCCAGGGAATAAGAAAGCAAGCTCCCAAGACGCCCTCAGCCCTACCCTCTCCTTACCAGTACATTGGGATGTAAAGAACATCACCAGGACCAACCACTGTTTCATAACCAACCACGTTTTGGAAATTAGGGAACCTCTCATAGTCTGGATTGTCAAAGTCCACCTAAAAGGTTCAAGAGAAAGAAAAAAAAAAATCAATCACCAAATATTTGCCAGTAACTACTATGTGCTAGTTAGCAGTTTAAAAAGAAAGATGTCAGAATTTATATCTAGCAGAAGATACAGTGCATGTTAAACTCATTCTCAGAAAACAATGTAAGACAATCCATGTTTGAATGCTAAGTGATAAAGAAACCCAGACTTCAGTGCTCCTGAAGTCATAAAACCTATTCCAATGCCTGGTGACAGTGAGGAATTAGGACTTATCCATCCTCCAAACCTTCAGAAACTTTCTCTCAAAGTCATATTCTAATTAGCAAAGATTTCTACTGCAGTAGTTAGGCAACTTTCTTGTCAAGAAAGGCCATAAAGCCAATGATGTACTTTATTTAGATCCCAGACATATAAGTAACATATCTCAATTTTATTCACCTTTGTCCATATCAAAAAGAAAGTATCCATGACAGAAGCAACTGATGGAGACATATATTTTATTCCATGAACTGTTAAAGCTAATTAAACACAGAGTAACTTGAGTCTACCAGCACTGATGAAAGGGTCTGCCCCAAGAATTAGCTCTACAGGGCTGCTCATACTTACAAACATCTGGGGACCACAAGTGCTTGTAACACGTGAGCCACACTGTGAAATTATCCTCTGAGTTTGTCTGTATGACAAAGCCAGCCTGTACTCCAAACCCAGCACACTACCACAGGGAAGGGTGTGATTCCTAGAATCTGGAGTTCTACAACCTCCAGACCACACAAGCTTACCTGGCTCTGCCTGTCACATGGGTGATGGACAGGATATGGGTAGAGGCACTCAAACTGATCTGGAGGGAACAGGATGCATCGCTTGTGGCCTTTTATCTGAGCAAAGAAGTTCTGTTGTTCATCATAGTGAGCAGGTGTCACATTTCCTGTTAAGAAGAAAAACATTTTCTTATCCAGAGTAGTGGCTCTATGGCACATGCTAGAATACAGAACCCAGTGCTGGAGAAAAACTAAGCCTGTCCTCCTAACTAAGAGTTCCCAATCAAAATTCCAGGCAGAATCAGGGAAATTGCAATCACAACTCTCAGTAAATTAGGTGTTACATTTTAATGGGTAATAAGTCTAGCAAACATCACTGGTTAAATGGCCACCATTAGCTGTGAAAGTAAACTTTCCTACATGATGGCAGCTCCCTTACTGGGGGCAAGTGCACATCAACATCATGAAAGTCCAACAGGGTAATGGGCTGCACATACTTGAACTCTTCTTGGCAAGAATACAAAGGAAGCAGAACAGTTAAAAATGACTGAAATGACTGCTGTCAACAACACATGTATCATCTGCTTTCAAGAGTTAACCAGTCATCCTAGGCTGAGCGCAATGGCTCACGCCTGTAATCCTAGCAGTCTGGGAGGCTGAGGTGGGTAGATTGCTTGAGCTCATGAGTTTGAGACCAGCCTGAGCAAAAGTGAGACCCCGTCTCTAATAAAAATAGAAGAAAGCTGGGCGGCTCCTGTGGCTCAGCGAGTAGGGCGCCGGCCCCATATACCGAAGGTGGCGGGTTCAAACCCGGCCTCGGCGAACTGCAAAAAACAAAAAAATAGCCGGGCGCTGTGGCGGGCGCCTGTAGTCCCAGCTACTAGGGAGGCTGAGGCAAGAGAATCGCTTAAGCCCAAGAGCTGGAGGTTGCTGTGAGCAGTGTGACGCCACGGCACTCTACC
>CAUYON010071934.1:0-16634 GCA_963573935.1 Arctocebus calabarensis
ATGTGTTAATTAGGTGTCCACTTTTTGGCTTCACAGAATTTAAAAGGATCCAAATTTAATAACAGTAACAATGCTTAAGATGAGGACTAGAAACAAAAACCATGTAAAGAATGAACGAAGATAAATACATTCAGAAAAGAAAACAGACGATCACTGCATCAAAATATTAAGCATTATTAGTAATAATAATGCCAAGAAAGGAACGTTCACATTGTCAGATAAGACGTTATAGATGCTTTGACTGTGAGGCTTAGTATGAAGTCATCAGTTAACTTCTTATTTTTTTTCCAAAGTCTCAAAAAATAGACAACTAATATTGTATAAATAGAAGTAAAAGAGAGTCTCAAAAAAACAGATCATGCCAAATCTTACAGACAATAGAAAAAGAAGAAATATTTCAAAATCATTGTACTTGATCTGGGTATACCTGATATTGAAATTAGAGAAAATATATTGTTATAAAGGGAAATTACAAACATATATTTATTTATTTATTTATTTTTAACAAGTGAACAGTTTATTAAGAGTTAAACAAAGGTATGATGTGATATAGTAATAAGCAAGACACTCAAGATAGGTATATTATTACTACTCACACAAAACTTGAATTTCACCTCAAAAACAATCACAAGCAAAAAAGAAAACAATTTCACTGTTATAAGATATTTCATGCAAAGTAATAACTCTGCCCCCCAAAGCCCAACCTCCCAACAAACAAAAAACTATCTATGTTATATGTTAACATATTAACCACAGTATAATCATTCATAGGAAAACAGTAATTAAGCAATGAATTGAATTAAATAACAAAGTTCAAACTGTCATAAACTCATAGACCACAATGATGTTACAAAACAAGTAATTCCAGAAATCTTATAAACAATAAAAGAAATATTCTTTTAAAATATTATTCTTTTTCTAGGACAGAAATTTTGACAGGACAGAAAAATCAACTCTTGATCCTTTACCTTTATTTTATTGTTAATTGATAAGCACTGTTAAGATACGTGGTTAGAAGTTAAGAGTTGCTAAGTTTTTTTGACAGAACACAACTCTGTTTTCTTTTTATCTTCCTATGGGGAGTCCAAATCTACTTACTTTTGTTTTTCTTTTTAGCTTGACAGCTGGGATACTGAAGGAGACATCAGAATCAATGATACATTCTTCTGCAGAAGTGTCTGCACCATGATTTTTAACCTTTTTTTTTTTTTTTTTTTTTGGTAGAGACAGAGTCTCACTTTATCACCCTGGGTAGAGTGCCGTGGCATCACACTGCTCACAGCAACCTCCAGCTCTTGGGCTTAAGCGATTCTCTTGCCTCAGCCTCCCTAATAGCTGGGACCACAGGCGCCCGCCACAGCACCCGGCTGTTTTTTTGTTTTGCAGTTCGGCCGAGGCCGGGCTTGAACCCACCACCTTCAGTATATGGGGCTGGCGCCCTACTCGCTGAGCCACAGGAGCCGCCCCGAGTTTTAACCTTTTAAAATGTGTACAGTTCTACAAATTGTGATTTAATTCCAATATGTGCTATTTGTGTTCAGTGCCAGTGTTTTGGACTTAAGTCTTTTTTATATACACTGTTCTAATGTATTATATAACTTAATTTGTTTTTGGTGCAGATTATTATTATCAGACGTACTACAATGATGTTAGTCTTCCAAATAAAGTGGCTGGACTTTCAGATCAGCAAAATCAAGATATTGAAACTCCTACTTTTGATTCAAAAGACCAGACACAAACAGAAAATGATGCATACAGTGGTACTGATGGAACAGAAAATGTTCAATGTAGACAAAACCATTTTGCCTCAAATTCACAGGTAATAAAATGCTGAATAAGAAACTGTTAATGCTTAAGAACTTATTCTTCTTTGTTATTATGTAAAATAATTCACTTCTTTGGTCCATCATAACATATACAAAGATTATAAACATTCTTATATATAATTATGCAAAGAGTATTTTAGTTTTATTTTAGTTTTTGAAAAACAAGAAGTAGCAACTTGTTCATATTATAACTGTGTTACTGTTAAATTATGTTCCAGAATTTTATGATACATAAAAATAAACTAAAATAAGGAAAATCCATTAGTATATTTTCACTCAATCAGAAAACTTTGGGAAACCACCACAGTACCGTGTTCACACCTAAAAATGTTAATGCTTCCTTTATGTCTAATGTCTTGTCACTTTTCTAATTTCTCTGAATGTTTTATGAATTTGTGTTTACAGTTTGAATTAGGATCCCCACTGTGTGTGATGTATTTCACTTAATCTGTAGCTCTCTTCTCTTTCGGAATGTTTTTTCCCGTTGAACTTGTAATTAGAAAATGTAGATAATTTGTCTTGGAATATTTCAAAGTCTATATTTTGTGAATTGCTTTCCTATGGGATCATACATTTATTTTTAATAATTGTCACTTGAGTGACAATTCAGAGCTGCATCAAAGTTGAATTAACCGATGTACTAGTAAATGTTTTTGAATCTAGTTAAAATTGTAATTGATTACAACCCCTTTCCATCTTAGGAAGTTGAAACCAGCCCGGCAGTGCAGAGAGCCCTCGTCTCTACAAAGTTTATTTAATGACTTCAGTTTAAGTTTTAATTCTATTTGTTTCAAATTCTGCTAACTTTAAAATTAATATACAGAAGTTTTTTTCTTGTTTGGCATGACTGTATCTTCTATAGGAGCCGGTGTCTACATTAGCAACAGAAGATGCATCTCTAGAAGGTTCATCATTAGCTGAAAGTCTGAGAGCTGCAGCAGAAGCTGCTGTATCACAGACTGGATTTAGTTATGATGAAAATACTGGACTGTATTTTGACCACAGCACTGGTTTCTACTATGATTCTGTAAGTATGTCACACCTTTTAATACTGTATGGTTATATTTTCAGTCCCTGCTACCAAATATTAAAGCCTAATTTGAAGTAAGAAAAAAAGAAACCTGCATTTAAAAAAGTATGTTTGAGTCAAAGCTATTTGACAGAAGAATCACAAAGTAGCTTGTGATGCTATACTTCTAGGTTTTTAGTTGTGTTTATTTTAGACTAATGTTTTAGAGTGGCCTAATAACATTTTATATGTGAAGTAACATATAAAAATGTTAGAGCTTTTGTTAATAAAAACAGATAATTAACTATATTCTTGACAAATGTTTAAGAACCTAAACTGATTTTTTTTTCATAGAATTTCAAGGGAAATGAGATCGTTAATCCTAGGTTTGAGGTGAGATTTGTAAAAATTGTCTTGGTTACTTTTATGAGTTCATTTTAGGCCACAGAGGGAGACTTTTTCTTGAATTTTCAGTAGCATATTTATTACTAGTCAATAATAATATATTCTGTGTCTTTCAAGCATTTTACGTTTTTAAAAAATCAGTCTGTTAACAGACATAGGAAATTAATGTGGGGTCAGAAATATAACGAACAACTGACTGGGACAGAACCAGAATATAAAGCTTTTGATTTATTAATGAAATACAGCATTAAGGATATTGGAGTCTAATTCTTATTCAGATTTCATTCAAGAGTTGATGAAAAATGGCTTGGTGTGGTGGCTCACACCTGTAATCCTAGCACTCTGGGAGGCTGAGGCAGGTGAATATCTTGAGCTCAGGGGTTCAAGCCTGAGTAAGAGCAAGACCCTGTCTCTACTAAAAGTAGAAAAACTAGCCAGGGGTGGTGGTACGTGCCTGTCGTCCCAGCTACTCAGGAGACTGAAGCAAGATCTGTTGAGCCTAAGATTTTGAGGTTGCTGTGAACTATGATGATGCCATGGCACTCTATCCAGGGTAACAGAGTAAAAAAAAAAAAAATGATGGAACTCACCCATATACCTCAGTGCTAAGCACTACAATCTAGATCCTTGAGGTCCCCTGGAGAATTACAGAATGTGGTGCCCAGCAGTGGAGTAGGTGTTCATCATTCCAGTTCCTGAAGCTATTGTTAACTAATCTAGGGAGCATAATGGTGATACTAATTAAGAGCACATGGTAAATACATAATTTTCTTTCATAGGAGTGTGCTAATTGACAATGTTAATTGATACCCAGAAAATTAATATTAAGCCCTTATCCAGAAGTGTAGCTATTACTCACTGAGTTTCTAGGCAAACAGAGTTTCCAGGTAGACATTAGTTTTTGTCATTCTTCTGTCTTTCTTTCTGTGTCTTTCCTTTGGTATTAGTTCTGTAAATAGTTATATTTGGCAAGTTATGTATCTGAATAAGTTAGGAACTTCATTGTGTTCTATTTTTATTGTGCTAGCTTTCATTTTATTTTAATTACTTTTTGTCTTATAATTTGAAAATGTAAGTATATTTTGTACTGCCACACATAACCAATTAAAAAGATTTGAGTTAGAAATAAAAGTTAGAAGCCAGGCGTTATGGCAGGCAGCTAAAGTCCTAGCTACTCAGGAGGCTGCGGCAGGAGAAGAATCACTGGAGCCCAGGGGTTAGAGATTACTGTCTGTCTTCAGCCTAGACAATAGAGTCACACTCTGTCTCAAAAAAAAAAAAAAGATTAGAGAACTTCATTCGGTTTCTTAGTTAAGAGAAAGATGGTGAGAATTCTAAATATTTTTCTAAGAGATCTGCAAAATGCATGGAATAAAGATGATAAATTGCAATAATACCAATGGTTAGAAAAATAAATTATTCTTTTCCAGGAAGTTTTAGTTGCTCAATCTCGGTACATCATACGATGTTTCCAAGTCTGATCTGCATGGATTTATGATATAAATAAAATATAGACTATTCAGTTAAATCTTGGTTATGGAGTACTGGCCAGTATCTATATAAATGCAGGTGATTACATAATTTTATCTTTCTAGTTTTTAATCCATAATTTACAGAAATTCATTTTTGCATGGCTGCTTTACTCATAAGATTACTTACTTTACTGTAGAACTAATCAATTAACGAAGACAATTATTTATTAATTTCTTTTTATGGAAATTGTGTTGTATTTAGGAGCTTAACTTTATTTTCATATTTTTATTTTAATGAACTTTAACAGGCAAGTCTTTATTTTATGACATTGAGAGGAGCATTATGCTGTCAAACCAGTATTACACAAACACAAATAATAGTAAGACTGGAATCGCTTTCATATGGTCAGCTTTCCCTTAGCATGTCTTTTAGTTTTCATGCTTTCGTAAAGATTTCTTATCATTTTTTGTTGATGTATTTAGTTGAACCATATGAAATTGCCTTTTCTCATAAGTAAAATAATGTCCAAATATTGGTAGCCTGTAATGATTCCACTTAATATTTAGAGTTATTCATTTTTCACACTAGGAAAGTTAGAGCAAATACTGAATGGTAAAGTATTTTGGAAAATTACAAGCAATTTTTATTATGTTATCTTTATTATCTTCTGAAAATACTATCGTTATTAAAAGAATATTTACTAGTTTGAATACATTTGGCATATCTGTTAAGTTTATGTTTCTATTTTATTTCTTGTTACATGAGTAGAACTTACTATTTTCTTGACTTTGAAAGGAAAATCAACTATATTATGATCCTTCCACTGGAATTTACTACTATTGTGATGTGGAAAGTGGTCGATATCAATTTCATTCTCGAGTAGATTTGCAGCCTTATCAGACTTCTAGCACAAAACAAAGTAAAGATAAAAAATTGAAGAAGAAAAGAAAGGAACCAGATTCTTCTACAGCAAATGAAGAAAAGGTAATGTCTTCATAACTTAAAAAATTTACATAATGATAACATGATAAACCAAAAGTTTTTTTTGTTTGTTTTTTTTTTTTGAGACAGAGCCTTAAGCTGTCGCCCTGGGTAGAGTGCCGTGGCTCACAGCAACCTCCAATTCCTGGGCTCAAGCGAGTCTCTTGCCTCCGCCTCCCAAGTAGCTGGGACCACAGGCGCCCGCCACAACGCCCGGCCATTTCTTGGTTGCAGCCGTCATTGTTGTTTGGCGGGTCCAGGGGCTGGATTCGAACCCACCAGCTCAGGTGTACGTGGCTGGTGTCTTAGCCCGTTGAGCCACAGGCGCCTAGCCGGCCTAGTGGGTTTCAAAGCAATAAAGTTTTCTGTTCACCACTGTTGGCTGTGATATAAATAATGGGTTAACGAGACAAGGTAGAAGAGGGTCTCTTGTGGAAAATGGAGAACTAGCTGACAGTTTGTAGGTACTGATGTCCCTTCCTAGCCTACTATGAAAGGTGGTTTCCCAACCAGCATTCCAAGCCAGGCTGAGGGCGGTAATGCAAAGATTCAGGCCACACACAGAGTGCCCTTGAGCCCATTTAAAAGCAAAATTTGTTAACACCTGCTGTCACCAAATAGACATTCTGGCAAGACTGCAGAGGTCTCCAAAACACCACGAAGTGGTATTAATAATCCTGGAGCTCTCGTAGACTTCTACCACCTCTGCCTTCCATAATAACAGCTTGTTTTCATACCAGGCCTGATAGCTTGCAAAGCCCTTTTGTTTATATCATCTCACCTCATCCTCGTGAGAACCTTCAGAGGGAAGGGAAGGTGGGGTTCCCAGTGTGCAGATAAGGAGGAGCTCCCTGAGGCTCAGGGCGGGAGTTGCGGGGCATCTCCAAGATCACACAGGCATAAGCAGTGAAGCCAGGTCTAGAAGGCATCCTCCACGGCTATCGCACACCTTCTGCGCTTTCCTTAGCCTTAGTCCTTAACTTCCATGACCCACTCCTCTTCGTGTCTGCCTGAGACGTCCTTGATGGGAGGGGCTCTCTGGAAGGAGACAGGTCTGCAAATTCAAGACCAAACAAAGGGTGCTTTGTCTTCCTTATGGCTCCGTAGGGAGAGTGCTGAGTATTTTAATTTGGAGCAGCAGTGTCCTCTTAGAAAGGCTTCTAGGGTTCCCACTGCCTGTCTAAGTAATCCTCTTCCCCAGATTTCCATCTTGCTCTACCGACCCATGTCCCATAGGACATCTCTGCAAGGCGAGGAGAGGAATGTTGATGTTGTCCCAATGGAATTAGAACATGCTTTTCCAGCATCCAGAAGACCTCATGCTGCCTCCACCCATCCTCTGGCATTTACTTCATGTAAGACCACACTTTTCTTCCACCCCCCACACATTCATTTTAGAGCCCTTTGCAGCACACTGGATTATGGAGTTTAACCTCCAAACAAGTACTATTTGGGACAGTGGACTAGACCCACTGACAAGCTACCACGTTCTCTCTGCTTGGGAGGTAAAGACTCTGGGGAACGTGCCTGGGTCAGAATTGCCTTCCCATCCTCACAGCCAAGACTCTCCCCCTCAGTGCCTGCTCTTTCTTTCTCATTCATTGACTCATTTATTCATTTATTCAGGAACAATGCTACATACTTGTATTTTAACTTCCTACCTCCATGAGTTGGTGTGAACCAAAATATCATGTACAACTCAGGTATGGAAATGAGATTTCAAGGAAAATTCATCTGTGCCTCAGAATACTATTGATACAACCACCCACATTCCAACTGGGTTGGTGAGTAATACTGAAGCCCCTGGAGAGAGCTTATATGGTCTTTCATATCTGTTATTTCACACGCAGCTCAACAGAGCTGGGGATGATTACAAAACACTATGCCATCTTTCTCTAGATCCTTCTCCTAGTATTGGTGAGGATCCTGGGTTAGGGGAACCCTGTGAGATTTCCACCTCCAATTTATCTCCTGAGTCTCATCTTTCTCCCATGTCAGTCATCACCCCATTCCCAGCCATCTTGCCATAAATGATTCCTAGTCATGTTGAGGTCAGTGACCAGGACAAGGACACTTTCAAAGGCTCTGGGAAATAAAAGGCTATGTTATTGTATTATTTCCAGTTTTTCCTTATCATTTGGAGCAATTTAAAGCACTGAATCTAAAGAATGCTTTGGGATCAGCTCCTTCTACCACCATCCTTTTACATAGGAGGCAGCTGAAGCCCAGAGAAGTTAGGTAACTTTTGAAAAGCCACACAGCCAGCTGACAGCAGAACTGAAACTACAACTCAGGCTCTTAGATCCTGTTATCATCCTACCAGCCTGGCAGAACTCTGCATCTGCCCCAGGCAGGGCTTCTCCCAGCTGATCGCTGTCAGGTCTCCCACCATTCTTTATGGCAAGGCAGTCTCTGGCGCCCTCAAGGGGTATAACTGAGTAGTGCAGAACTATAAGCATTCTGGAAGCAACCTGAGAACCCTGAGTCCCACAACCCAGTTTTACAGAGTACTTTGGATTCATCTTTTTATTTTAAAGAGCATGAAAAATAAATAAATAAATACATATCATGAAACACATTTAAGTATATTAAAGTATGCTTGAAACATTAACTGCCCTTAATGCTCTTATAATCACAGATCAGAACCAGGGGCCAGACTCCTGTAAGGAATGAGTTGCCACAGAGCCGGGCCAAACGCCTGTTCCCTAAAGACCCTCTTTAGAACTTAAGCCTGCTATGTGTGAGCATAAAGGGAAAGTGATGAGCTGGATTCCAAGTGCTGGTTTCCTGTCTCTCAGTTGTAGGAGAGCCACAGTGCTGCCCTCATCCAAGGAACAGAGGAGGCTAGTGTCCAGAGCATGGAGGCCTGGGTGAGCAGGGAACCCTGATAACTCAACAGGGAAGTAGGCAAGAACATCTCCCAGGTGGTAGCCAGAAGCTTTGGCCTCCCTAGAGCAGAGATGCTGGGAAGGAAAGTGTAAGGATGCTGCAGGGATGCGGAGGGGAAGGAGGACGGGAGACCAGCAGTGGGTGACCTGGATGGGAAAGGACACTAGCAGAGAGCTGGGCAGGCCTGCAAGTTCCCAGAACAGCAGTGACAGTGGCAGAGCCCAAGCTATGGCCTTCATTTCTGCCTAAGAGCTGTGAGGAACCTGGGCTGTTGGCATCTTGGTTCTGGGAGAGCCACCCTTGTCTGTGTGGCCTTCTCTCTACTGACCACTGACACCATGTGCAAGCAAAATTAATCGTTCTATTGTCTGTTCCCAGGGCCCTGTTTAGACACTTATCTCGTGTTATATTTTGTTTCATATCTGACTCTCAAACTACCCAATTCAACAAACATTTATTGAGTGTTTCTGTTTGGCAGGCACTGTGCTGCCTCGAGAGCCTTAAGGGACTCTGTCTCATTTGTCTCTGAGCCTCCTGTGCTGCCTGGGTAATGCAATTGATAACTACTGGATCTTAGTACTGCACTTTTAGGCAGGACAAATAGAGATGCTGATTCCATTTGTGAAGGAAGGAATTCTAGGCACTTGGGTTTCTAGTTAGTCATGGTGCTCATATACATATGACCAATGGGAACTGCCCTCTTTACGACCTATTCTGTTTTTTCCATCTTTATCCTCATGTTAACAAAGATGGTTTTATTAGTCAGGATAATCACCTTTAGCTGCTATAACAAATAATTTCAAATTGCAGTAACTTAACACGATAAAAGTTTATTTCTCACTCACACAACTTTGAAGTGTGTGTTTTTGCTCAAGCAGCTCTCCGGGGCAGCTCTCTTCTAAAATGGGCTCAGGATCCAAGCTCCTTGTGTCTTGCACCTCCATGATCCCCTAGACCCTCCTTGTCATCTCCACTGGACTCTCTGCATTCATCCAGATGGCATTTAAAGACAGAGAGAAGCTATGTACCTGAAACTAAACCCCTCTGCTTAAGATCTTTAGATGAGGTGAATCACAAGGTCCCTCCAATAGCACTTGCCGCTGTGACCAGAGCTCCCTGACTGGGCAACTGTTTGCCAGCAGTAACTCTTCATCTCAGAAGTGAGCACGAATATCTGGTGTAGTTGGCTATTCCAAAACAGTATTTTAGCATAACTGGGTATTAAAGTTCTGCCACGAGAGACAGAGAAATCCAAAGAAAGATTCCTATATATACTACTTTCTTTAAAAGCTGGAAAACAACTTGTTCCTGGAAGGGTTTGTCAAGAATTATCAATTGTAGCTCAATTTACAATTGTCAAGTGTAGAAACAACCTGAATGCCCACCAACCCAGGAAGGGTTAACAACAAGCTGTGATATATATATATATATATATAGAGAGAGAGATAGATCATGGAATACTATTCAGCCATTAAAAAAGATGGAGACTTTACATCTTTTGTATTAACCTAGATGGAGTTGGAACACATTCTTCTTAGTAAAGTATGATAAGAATAGAGAAGTAAGAATCCAATGTACTCAATTCTAATATGAAGGCAATAGATGATTTAATACAAGGTGGGGGGTAGAGGAATGAGAGAGTGGGGAGAGGGGAAGAGGAAAGGGGATGAGGGATCATGGTGTATGGTACACCTCTTGGGGACAGACACAACTATAGGGACTTTACCTAACAAATGCAATCAGTGTAACCTAATTCTTTGTATCCTCAATGAATCTCAAGCAATAGAACAATTAATAAAAAAAATAAGAATAATCAATTGTTCCCCCAACGAATGTCCTGTGTTATCACCAAGTTAGAGCTGGAACCTGAGGATACAAATAGAGAAGGGGGGGTGTGGATAAACCTAGATGCCCTTCAAGTATGACTCTCTGAAGACTGAAAGAAAGTCTTGCCTAATGGAAAAGGCAAAGAAACCCTTTAGGTCATTGTCTGGAAAGAAGACAGTTTTCTTCCTGGTAAAGAGTTTATTTCTTCACACACTTCCAGGCACAAAAAGGGTGTGATGGGGCCAGGCACGGTGGCCCACACCTATAATCTTAGCACTCTGGGAGGCTGATGTGGGAGGATCATTTGAACTTAGAAGTTCAAGACCAACCTGAGCAAGAGCAAGACCTTGTCTCTACTAAAATTAGAGAAACTAGCTGGGCATTGTGGTGGGCACCTGTAGTCCCAGCAATTCAGGAGGCTGAGTCAGGAGGATCACTTGAACCCAGGAGTTTGAGGCTTCTATGACCTAGACTGAAGCCATAGTACTCCAGCCTGTGTGACCGAGTGCGACTCTGTTTCAAAACCAAAAAGGAGGAGTGAAGGCATGATGGCAGGCCACAGATAGAATGTAGATCCCTTTGCCAGAATTTCTGAGCTAAGAAAGGTGGATAATTGGCTGGGATTTTTAACACTAGAGGAAAAAGTGGTTTAAGGAAAAAGTGGTTTAAGGAATAACCTTGGGAGGAAAAGGAAGTCCTGACCTCTTCTGACTGCCTTCATTAGCCCAGAAAGTGCTGGGTTTAGAGCCTCTGGTGTCTACATCTCTTCCTTTAAAATATGTGACTTAAATATCAAAAGATTCCTTGGTTTGACAAGGCAGTTTGCCATAACCTAGAGGTGATGACTTGTCAATGATACATTTTAAATTGAGTGGCAATTAGGCTACAAGAAAGAGTATAATTAAAATTTACAGACAGCTCTAAGACCTGCTGAAGACCTGGAACAATCTGTTAGGGTAAAATGAATATTGCATCACTCTTTCACCAAAGCACAATTATAACTCTTGCCCAAGCCTAAAATCCTGCCTGACTAACCCCTTTATGTGGAGCTATGGGAAGGGGTGGAGGAGAAGAGGGAAGAGTCAGTCAGAAGACCGTGTGATAAGCCTTATGGAATGGGCCAAATAACCTCATGGGGAGGAATATTCTATGGAGTGCCCCCTCTTCTATCCCTGGAACTACCAAAAACAGAAAAAGAAGGAGGAGCTAAACATAAAAGATGTAACATCTTTTTTTAAGGCTACACAATATTCTGTGGTATACATATACCACAATTTGTTAATCCACATTGTACCCCATAAATGCATTACTGTATACATGATTTATGTATTTATGACTCAGTAAAAAAGAGGGAGGGGCTAGACAGATATTGATGTTGCAGCATCATCACCTTTGATGCTGCCCCTTGAACACTTACGCTGGCTCCTGAATTCTCCCTGAACAACAATAAACCTGGTCCAGGCCAGGTGCAATGTCTCTCACCTATAATCCTAGCACTCTGGGAAGCCAAGGTGGGTGGATCAGTTGAGCTCAGGAGTTTGAGACCAGCCTGAGCTAGAGTGAGACTCTGTCTCTATTAAAAATAGAAAAACTTGCCAGCACAGTGGCTAACTCCTGTACTCCTAGCACTCTGAGAGGTGGAGGCACATGGATCGCCTGAGCTCAGGAGTTTGAGGCCAGTCTGAGCAAGAGCAAGACCCCATCTTTAAAAATAGCCACGTATCTTGGTAGACACCTATAGTCTCAGCTACTTGGGAGACTCAGGCAAGAGGATTGCTTAAGCCCAAGATTTTAAGGTTGCTGTGAGTTATGATGCCATGACACTCTACCCAAGGCAACAGAATGAGATTCTGTTTAAAAAAAAAAAAAAAGGCTGGTCCAAAAGCACAATTGAGAGACTAGCTTGTAAGTAGGGGCTGAATATCTCTGCAGTAAAGGATTTAGAAGCTCTATAGGGTTTAGAAGCAGGGCCTAGGTAGACATTACATGATCATTGCAAAGAACACAGCATGAAGCACACTGTGTGGTTAGCAATGTTCAAACCATGATTCAAAAGGACACAGTTCATGATTCATAACCAAGAAGTTGACTGGGACAATCCCCAGAGGTTTTTGGATTTTGCCAGTTTCATGTGCACGTGCGTGTGTGTGTGTTGCTGTTCAGTTTTTTGCACTTGCACATGGATGTGACCACCAACATAATCAAGATACAGAACTGCTCCTTCACCACAGGGCTCTGCTGTGCTGTCTCTTTATGGTCATCCCCATCCTTACCCCCCATGTCCAATCCCTGGTGACCACTAATGTGTTCTCCCGCTCTAAAATTTGGTTATCTCAAGACTATCATATAAGTGGACTCATATAATGTAGTGTGTGACCTTTTGAGATTGACTTTTTTCACTCAATATAATTCCTTTGAGGTCCATTCAGTTGTTGCATATATCAGTGGTTCATTCCTTTTCAATGCTACGGAGTTCTCCATGGTTTGAATGTGCTACAGTTTGTTTAGTCATTTATCTGCAGAAGAACATTTGGGTTGTTTCTAGTTTGGGGCATCTACAAATAAAGCTGCCCTGAGCAACAACAACAAAAAGACATAGTTCCTGTCTCCCAAACCAATGATTTGAAGTTAGTGCACGTAAGAATCATCCTGAGAATGAGGAAGAGGGTTTACTGAAATGCTAATTCCCAGGGCCCCAGCTAGAACATAGTCTGGTATAAGACCAGAAGCCTGAGTTTCTAATAAGCACGACAGCTAATTTGCAAATAATAGTTGGAAACAACCGTGGGCTAGGAGAGCATAGTGTGGTACATATGGCAGAAACAAAAATAATTGCTATCACCATCCAAGAAAACTAAGTTTTTCTGAAAGAAGAAATAGTCTTCTTGCTTGATACCATATTATCATGGAGATTTCAAACACTGAATATGTCTATTTCAATTGCTGGCAGTGTGCACTATGCATTGCATTTTAAAGCAATGATCTGTTCTTTATATTTTCAGGCTCGTTTTGTGTCTTGAGAAAGCTGAATGTTGAGCTGTTAGTTTAGACACAGACGCGTGGAGTCACTGCAGGTGACTGTCTCCAACAAGGCCAGAATATCAAGGGTCCTTTGTGAAACAGGTGGTAGAGAACAACCACTGACTCTATAAAACACAGGGGTACAACTACAACTTGGGCTTTATTTAATAAACCCAAATAATTTAACCAAATCATTTGTACCCTTATATTAATCTGAAAAAAAAAGTGGTGGTGATTCTAACTAAACTAGCCCATAATTAATTTTTTAATTACTGCAAACATATGAATTCTGAGTATTTGTCTTTGAAAGTGGTGGTGAGTCTTTATCACAGGTCAATTCACAATCAACAAGATGTGGAATCAACTCAAGTGCCCATTAACACATAAATGGTTTAATAAGCTGTGGTATACGTATACCATGGAATACTATTCAGCCATAAAAAGAGATTTTACATCTTTGTATGAACCTGGAGGGAGCTGGAGAACATTCTCCTTAATAAAGTATCATAAGAATGGAAAAGCAAGAATCCAATGTACTCAATACTAATGAAACCAGTAGATGAACAACTACACGTCCACACAAGAGAAAAACACAATTAAATTCAGGTGGCAGGGAGGGGGAGAGGCAGGGAAGGAGAAGGGTTGGTGTGCTCCCACTGAATCAGTACAATGTCTATGTACTGATGGGAAGGAAGGGTCTATGGCACACCTCCTGGGTGAGGGGCACAACTATAACTTGGGCTTTATCTAATAAACCCAAACAATTTAACCGAATCATTTGTACCCTTATATTAATCTGAAAAAAAAAAAAGTGGTGGTGATTCTAACTAAACTAGCCCATAATTAATTTTTTAAACTATATATATATATATTTTTTGACACAGAGTTTCACTTTATCCCCCTCAGTAGAGTGCCAGGGCATCATAGCTCACAGCAACCTCAAACTCTTGGGCTCAAGCAATTCTCTTGCCTCAGCCTCCCTGGTAGCTGCAACTACAAGCACCCACCACAACACCTGGCTATCTTTTTGGAGACGGTGGTCTCCCACTTGCTCAGGCTGGTTTGAACTCCTGAGCTCAAGCAATCCTCTTGCCTTGGCCGCCCAGAGTGTTAGGATTACAGGTGTGAGCCACCATGTATAATAATGCATTATGCCTGGCCTAAACTTTTATTTTTAATTTGAAATGTTCATTTAAGGAGATTGGCATGAAATACCAGCTTATATACCAGCTTATGTAGGAGTAATAAAATTGTACATACAATAGAATAAAATAACAAAAAACTCCAGGGTTGCAAGGGATCCTAAAAGTAAAGTATTCCAGCATGAATCTGATGTTTGTCAGCCCATGAAAATAGAAGCTACGGGTCTTGGAGACATAAACACTGTGTTTAAGTCCAGCTTTGCCACATGCACAGCAGCTGGACAATATTAGACATGTGGCTTAAGTTTTCTGGGCCTTAATTTCCTCACCTGTAAAATAACAGGGTGACCATCATTCTTTTTCAGTCTTAACGTTCTATGACTTCCTGCTACAATCTTCATCTTCCTGTTCATATTTATTCATAACCTGAAGAAGAAAAATGAGTTGAGTTTCTCATTGCAAATTATCCCTCAATTTAGAATGAATGAATTAGAACACACATATCTACAAAAATAAAGAGAAACTAAACCTAAAACTAAAATGTCCTTATTGAAAACACTTAAAATATGTGTAAATTAGCTCCCAATAAAATCAAAAATAAAAGACATAATGCTTAAAAAAAGACAATGGCAATTTACCAAACCAATGGTGCTGACACATTAAAAACAACCTGAATGTATATGTGTTCTGTTTGTGTGTGTATATATATGTATTTTTTTTTATATGGTTTGGGTTTTTTTTGTTTTAGACAGAATCTCATTCTGTTACCCTGGGGTAGAGTGCCATGGTGTCATAGCTCACAGAAATTTCAAACTCTTGGACTTGAGCAATCCTCTTGTCTCAGCCTCCTGAATAGCTGGGACAATTCACGTGCACCACAATGTGTGGCTTAAAACAACCTACATTTAAAGTGGAATGAATGCATTCTTCAATACAGATAATAGAGCTATCAAATTCATAGTTGTCACAAATTATCTCTAGAGACACAAATTCATGCTTAAAGAATTAAGACTCAGCATGCCTTTGATGCTTAATGAGATATGCCATACTGAAGAAACATTACTGTCACTGGTGAAGTGAACTCCTCTTGGCTTTCTTTCTTTCTTTCTTTTTTTTTTTGAGACAGAGTCTTACTATGTTGCCCTCAGTAGAGTGATGTGGCATCACAGCCCACAGCCACCTCAAACTCTTGAGCTTAAACAATTCTCTTGCCTTAGCCTCCCAAATAGCTGGGACTACAGGTGCCCACCACTACACCTGGATATTTCTTTTTTCTTGGTTGTAGTTGTCATTGTTTGGCAGGCCCAGGCTGGATTCGAAACTGCCAGCTCCGGTGTATGTGGCTGGTGTTCTAGCCGCAGAGCTACAGGCGCCAAGCCTCCTCTTGGCTTTCAAAGCAACCTATACAAACCCCCTTTCAACACTTTCTTAAAAGATTAAATGGGTATCATCCCAATTTTAAAACTTATTAGCAGCAAGACAAATAAGTAACTTTTGTTCAGTGCTTTGCAGTTTTTAAGCAGATGGTATGAGCTCAATAATCCTTTACTGAAGGAATGATTTAATTGAATAAAGCAACAGACACTTAACAAATTGGATCACTGGTATAGTTGAAACAACACTGACATCAGTCATGACTGCCTCTTGCTAGCCATATGATTGTTGGCAATTTATATAACTCCTTTGAGCCTCAGTATCCTCATCTGTAAATGGGGATAATTCTTCCCAAACACTAAACTTAATGGTAGCATTAAAATAGATAATACAGAGTCGCAGGTCTCGGTGCAGACATGGCCAAGTCCAAGAACCACACCACACACAACCAGTCCCAAAAGTGGCACAGAAATGGCATCAAGAAACCCGGATCACAAATATATGAATCTCTTAAGGGGGTAGATCCCAAGTTCCTGAGGAACATGCGCTTTGCCAAGAAGCACAACAAGAAGGGCCTGAAGAAGATGCAAGCCAACAATGCCAAGGCTATGAGTGCACATCAAGGCCCTTGTAAACCCCAAGGAGGTTAAGACCAAGATTCCAAAAGGTGCCAGCCATAAAAACAGT